>JAHZNK010000949.1:0-11879 GCA_027744615.1 Lepidocyrtus cf. nigrosetosus NNG-2020 | reverse complement strand
AGTTACCATTCTGATCTTGGCCAGTCTTTTGGTCCTTTTCTTCGTAATGAACGTTGTTGGTTAGTTTAATTATTAAAGGAATCAATTAGATAGCTAAAACATTGCTAGTAGGACAATCGTCCAAACAATATTTTTTTTTAGAAAAAGCGGAAGCAATCTCATGCCAGGATCAAAGAAACGGCAATCGCCCAGCAATCTGCGTGTACGGGGTATGTCCCGGAAATCGTCGAAGTGTCTTTTGGGACAGTGGATGCAAGAGTGGACAGCGTTGCTGTATTTAATAAGGGAAAACAACGGAATTCAAATCAGATTCATTCATATATTCAAGTTTTGTTTAATTCATATATTATTATTATAATACAATTAATTGTTAAAGGTCACATTGTGTATTTATTACTAAGGCTTGTAATGACACAATACTGTTGGCCATTTCAAAATTTTAAAACTGGTTAGATTAAATAAATTTTCCTCTAAAAATGTCATCTTTTCTCAAACAAAAAAGTTTACTATAACATGTAAAGCTAAAAGCATGCCTAATCTAAATGTGTTCTGTCGTCTCGACTCTGGTCAAATCTTCATTTCCATTTATCATCACAATACCATCAGCACTCCGCGGCGGGGCACCGTTTTCCACAAGGATAAAACCATTTCCAGCACTCTGCAATATACGGTAAGGCCCATTCATGTTGCCATCCACAGTGCTGATTGCCATTACATTAGATCCATTGATCAACTGAGGCGTAGATTGCAACGGATTTGAAACAGTTTTTGGGTTGGCGCTCAGTGTACTTGTTTTACGCATGCCGTTTTCCAAGTTTTCAACGACATTCTCAAGCTCGCTCAAATGCTCATAAATCCCGACGCCAAGTTCGACTTTGTCCAGACCCTCCTCTTGGTCTTCTGGGGGAGCTCTAAGATGAAGCCCCGGAAATTTGTCAATAAAGAAAAGGATAACCACTGTACAAAGAAATGACCAAACAAAGCCTGCAGCAGAATCAACTGCTTGATAGCCGATTTGTGCCCAGTTTCCATCCAACCATCCACCTTGAATACGCTGGCCGTCCACTGCAGCCACTTGTCATACGAATCACCTTTTTAGAGGACATTGCAAAATTGCAACAGAGACTGCCCACAAATCCAAACACTAAACTAGAGCTTGGAGTCACATATCCAGATGCTGGGGTGATGCATACTAAACCACTAATAGCTCCAGCGCAAAACCCTAACGCTGACCATTTTCTATCGTGTCTAATGTAGTCAATTGTGCTCCAAGTGATGCCACCCATGGAGGCTGCCAAATTTGTTGTGCAAAATACTGTAACCGCACGAATATGAGGAACCAAGCCAGATCCTGCAGTAAATTAAGCAAAACTTTATTTTTTTATTACTAATAAACAAAATTAAGAACATTGGATTGCAATAAAGTACCCGCGTTTGCTACAAGCCATCCACACCAAATGAAGCAGGTGCCTAAATAAACATGGCCCATGTTTGGTGGCTGTCTTTCACTCGTGTCTTCCCTCTTTCCCACCATGAAAGCAAAGGCTAAGGCGGACGCTCCAGATGAGATATGCACTGGCGTTCCACCCCCAAAATCTAGAGCTCCTAGTTGGAAACTCCATCCATTCTTGTTCCAGGTCCAATAAGTGAGAAAGTCGAAAACTAGAGTGGTCCACAAGAAAATAAATAGCACTGTTGGGAAAAACCTGGCTCGTTCTGCAACGGCTCCAAGAAATACAGTTGGAGTTATTGCAGCAAACAGGCAATACCAGACGCTAACTAGAAGCAAAGGTACTTGATCGTGTGTGAAAGATGGCCTGTCTCCAATTTCTCTCATTAGAAGATGATCTAGATTGCCTATGATTTTACCTCCAGTGTTACTCAAACATAATGTGAAGCCCACTAAATACCACTGCAACAAAGCCAAAACCAATTTATGAAGCATCTGAAAACTCTTCCACTGTAAGTGTTTCAATTGTAATACCTGAATGGAAACTATTGCACATGACCACAAGCACAACATCATTAAGCTAAGTGCGCTTTTATTACGTGCCATTCCTGAGTAGAAAAATCCTACACCAGGCAACATAAGCCATGTAACGGCTGAAGACATCATTAGAAAGGTCAACCCGGCTGTAAAAAAATTAAAATAATGAAAATTCCAAAACTGTTTTAACATAAAATTCATACTCGTTATCGTACCTGGATCATACTCCCGAGCGGTTGGGTAGTGATGATAAGCTGAATGGTTTTCTAGTGAATTACCGTACTCAGGACCCAGAGTTTCTGACTCCTCATCTCTCCCAACCAGCAACGAAGATCGAAATGAACTAATTGGCATGATGTTTTACTTAATAATTTTAAATGAACCTTCTTATTAAATTTGACAGACCCATGTATACAATACTAAGAAGTAACGTCATTCCTTTGATGATTTGATCTTGACTATTTTTAAAATAATTATTAAAGTAATCATAATTTTATAAAACAATTTTCCAAGTCTCGCGTTGCCCCAACTGAAATACTTGAACAAGATAACACGGTGATATACTGAATTGCTTGCTAGTATGAGCTTGGACGCTCGGTAAAACTGTCTATTTTCTGGAATTACTTTAAAAATTCTGTTTTGCTGACAAAATGCGATTTTTCGTTGGTAGGTCCTTGACATCTACAGACGCAGTTTTTATAACGATTTACGGTTTATTGTTATTAATAAGAAGTTGTGGAGTACACTGAACTTCCTGAATTTATGATTGACAACAAAGCATTATGTATCTGAGGTTGAGGTAATTATGTAAGACTTTCAAGAAGGCCCAAACACAATTGTTTCCGACTTGGACATGACTTTTATTGACTTCATTAGAACGTCATACACCGTATTTATGTAAGCTTATTAAATAACTATGCACATTTCCAAATGAGCCCCATTGCCTTTTGCAATTATTTCCCTTCTTAAGTTTGTTCTTTGGAAATCCATTTTTAACAATCTTGAGCATTCGTTGTGCAACTGGAGAAAGCTCGTTCGAAACACGCAAACTATTTTCAGTTTCCTTTCTTGGTTCGTTTTATACTGTGGTTGTGTGAAATTGATTTAGTATTCTTGCTTTTAGTAAGTTGAATATTGGAAAACAATAAAATTTGACAAAGCTTACTCTCAAGTGGAATAATAAACGTTCGCATGCATGGTCATCGTCATCATATTACTTATCAAGACTCTTTTGTGATTATGTTTAATTAATGGTCTTTGTTGTAAAAAGTGTGCGAAAGGTTTTTTACCGCTGTTAATCAATATAACGTTTTAAATGCTTCCAGCAAAGTGGATGACATGGCCAACTAAAAAATGCATAAATTAACATCATCAACATCCAAAAATGAATACTTAAGCATGATTTTAAAGGTTGTGTTTTTGATGACATGCCTGCTTAAAACTAACACATATGTAGTTTAGGTGAGTGAGGCTATTAATAAATAGATTGCATGCTGTTTGTTGCAGTGGACGAAAACAAAATTTTTGAAGCTTTATAGTAAAACTTAAGTGAATTTTTTTAAATGATAAATTTAGGAAAAAGTCGAGAACACTTGATCTTCTTACTATGTTCCCCTGTTTGATTGTAATCAGGTAAGAATTAATATTATCAGTTATCAGGACATTGAGATAAATAATTTATTTTCATCAAGAAATGTATTTCACGATTAATTCTTTCCATTTACGTATATTAATAAAAAATAAAATAAAAGGATTGGTTTAAGAGAACGTTATGACACGACACGAGTAATAAAATAAGCATAAATTAAATTGACATAGCATAAAAAATTAATAATAAAATTTAGCATGATATTTTTGTAAATTATTTTAGGTTGGCAGATTTAGTTGTTTCGCTTCCCTTTTCCCCATTTTCATTAACTCCTCCACTTGTAGACATGAGCTCACTCCCCTCAATGGAAGAACTTCCGGTTGGACCAGATATAACTAATTTTGGATCTCCTGAGATAGAACTCTCATTTTCATTGTTACCAGACGATTCAGGTCCCTCAATGTAAATTACAACTTTTCTTCCATTTCTCAGCTCTCTCCTCCATTTCCGGTAGACCGCTAGCACAAACAAGGATTTGAAAATGATGCTGAGAATTGAAAAAGAATACAAATCCTTTAGAGATCGTCGTATGGGAAATAGATGAGGAGCCTCAGAATAGCACAACCCGAGTCTGGCATTATCCGTACTTGAAACATATGCGCCATCCTGGAATGGAAGCTTTTCTAGTTTTTCCCGATCCGACTTATCCTGAATGCAGTAGTGAAGTGGTGCAATAAAAACAAAAAGTAGGAGACTGATTGAGATCACTGTCCAAAGGATCCAAGTTGGAGCTATGGCTTTCCGACGCAGGGTGTGTGGATGATGCCCAAACCGCGAAGTTCGTTTTGGATTTGGGTCTTGCTGAATTGCTTGGATTTCCTTCTGCAAGGTAGTATGATGACATCCCATTAAAAATATTGTAGAGAACAAAGTCAGTACGCTTTGTGCAACTGCCACTATAGATGAGTCTGAAAGGATACAACAAAAATCCTTACTGGTATAATATATTTACCGGTCAAAAATAGCCAAATATTTCTTTCTGAAAGCCTTGCAATTTGCATAATAAAAAAATATCATACATAATATCATTTCTTTCTCCTCTTGAAACGTATCATCCATTTGATTGAAGAGTATGAACGTGTTCACTCCAAAAATCGCAATTGCTGAGGAACATATCTATAAACAACAAATTTCTTTTCTATTATTATATTGCTTCATATTTTTCAAAACACAATCGTTCTAGTTTATTTTAGTAAATAGAAACAACTACAATCTCAACCATCAATTTTAATTATACTCATATGAAAATTGTCAAAAACATTTAAGCAGCAAGCATTTTAAATTTTCTACATTGTAAAGGTCGTTTAGCAGATGCCAAATTTAAGATGCTTTCACCATCTGTTTTTCAATAAACTTAACCTCGATTCTATCAAACATTTCAATTTGCAATAAACACGTTAAAATGATAGAAAACAATCTTTATGAAATGGAATTATTACGAATATTTAAAAAACGAAGGCAGCTGTAAGAAATCTGGAATGGTGTATACAACGGAAGTAAGCTGGTTTTCGAATGAATGAATGGGCTATTCATTTTAATGTTGATAGACTCCAAACATTGAGTCAGACAGACACATTTAAAGTGGCAATAAAAATAAAATTAAGCTGATTATTGTCGAAATGTTATATCATGATGAAGTTATAAACAGAAACAAAAAACGTTACTTTGCAGCAGCATGCCTCAAATATGTGACGAAGAGAATTTGACTACATTTATTCTGCAAAATAGCAGCCTTGAACTAGTTGAACTTGCAAGCGTAAGAATTTGTATCTCAAGACAGACAAACCCAGACCCAAAATGAAAGAATTTGCATCCGGTTTGGTTTGTAGTTAAGATTATTTGCTACAATATAATTGCTTTTAACATGTAAACATTTTTAAAAATTAATAGGAATTATGTATTTAGACTTACAATTTCCACAAATGCCACCATTTTATAAAGAAATGAAGATGACATGGAAGCCCCCATCTTTACCGTTTAAAATAGGACAGATTTGGCTTCACGGAAAGCAATACTAAAGTTTTTAAACTAATTAAATCAAAATTAGAGCACGAGCTTTTTCATTAACAGTTTAAAATCGATTGTCAATAATGAAAAGGCATTCTAGTGTATAATTCTTTATCTTCCTTCTCTTTTCCTATTTCTACTGCTGCTGCTTGAGTGCGGAACGCACTAAAATAAAATTCCACCACGGTAATAGCTAATGACTGTTTCCATGAAATGGAGATATTTAGGTATGTATTCACACAAAGTATTGCCAATAGCACTAAATTTCGGTTAAAACTTGTTCAGAATTGTTCGTTTTGTTATAACTACACACAACCATGATTTTTTGGGCTAAAAGTCATAATTAGAATACGAACTATAATCTTAATTGCCATTTGAAACTAACTATTTCAATTACACATTCACAGTTATAAGGTAGACGAGCAACACGTGTCACGTAAAAAGCAGTACAATATTTATTTAAAGACCGAGAACCAGCAACAACAATATGTGTAATCAATAAGCTTTATAGATAATTTCTCCGAACTCCTTGTCAACCTTTCGTCACTGTGTTATATTAATTCCCTTCTTTTGTCAATGTTTTCCTTTCCTGAATTTTGACTTTATCTTATCATCAGCCTTGCCAAAATTATAACAGAAAATATATTAATTTGATTTAATAAAATCTACTGTCATCATCACTTATTCAGGTGAAATTGCTTATAATGATATATTACTTTATAGGAGAACAGGAGAAGCTCCAACGATAGTTGCATACCGTGCCGAGCAAGCCTCTTCCACATTTGCACTAAAAATCCTTTCTATTTAGTTTTGGTCAATCTCATTACGTATGAATGTTATTGGGATATGATAGAACTCCAGTCAACCCACTCTCACTATTTCTTTTCTCTTATTTTTTCTCCTCCTAATACAAGGATAAGCCGTTCCCAATTAAATCTGTTTCTCTTTTTCCACTTGGCCACTTTGACATCCGCATAAATCCAATTCAATCCTTCGAATGTCTTTTCTTCTTCTTTACTTACCACAAACACATCCGCCTGTCTTCCATAAACCCTTCTACGCTATTCTGACCAAGCTAACTTAAAGCTATGATTCTGACTGACTGACACATTCAAAGAAACCAAATGGAATTTTGCTTATCCTCTTCTTTTTGTTCGTCAACATTGCATAAGCTAACTATCTGTCAAAATCAAATGGATTTTGCATATACAGATGTAAACCAAATCAAAACTGGCCCTTTCTTAATCCTTTGGATTTGATTATCTAAAGCTTGTTTCGTTTATGTGTTTTCTTGAGTAAAAAATGTTGAAAGTTTATTACTTTTTGCTCGAGGCCATCAAATCACAAAGAAAGAATACCACCTTGCATGCAACGACTATCAGAGCAACGTCCTGATATATACTGATTATACAAGTTGGAGTAGACGCTGAACCTGACTTGAGTTTTGAGAACATCATCGTATCTTTTCACTCCTTTTTCAAATACTTTTTGATTGCAATGCACCCCTTTCTTCAGTGGATCGGCCATTATTTCATCATTCACTTTTGTTATGTAATTATAAACCATATATTCCTCACGGTTAAAATGCCATAACGTGTGGATATTTTTCCTCATAAGAAAAGAAAACTCATTTCTTTTCTTTTACATAGGATGCTTATAGTTAGGTTAGTACAAGGAAGTCAATTGTGAAAATAAATCACAGCTTAGCTTCTATTTTTAAAAGATCATGATATTTTATGAAACATTACTATAAGTTGAGAAAATCATATCAATCATGATAAGCTACTCATATAACGGCATGCAGGCTTTGTTCTTTTTAAAATTACAGTCAAAGAGATAAATCACGCACATGATGCTCTTTATCAGTTAACTGGATAAACAGCAATATGAGCTAAAATTTCTGAAAACTTTCCTGATATTTTAAGACTACTTACCAAATAAGTCAAGAGAGATAAAATAATTTTCAGAAAGGGTAATTCACAAGCAGGATTAGTCCAAGCAATAGCCCTTTTGTTAGATCGTTCATACTGTTCGTATAAAAACCCACGCATAAAATAAAATGAATCGAGTCATTTTTACTTTGTATTTCTAATCTATGATAAAGTTCATAATTTCTTGTGAAACGAGTCTAAAAATAAATCATACTGCTAAATGTTATAACACTTTATTATTTACACAGTAAAGCCTTTCCATTAATAATAATTTAGCATAGAAGCAAAATTTATTTTTTAAAACATGTAAGCAATATTTTATAATGACAAGAAAAGATTTTTCTGAAAAATTAGATTCATTATCAAGCTTGTGTAAGTAAATTGTTCATGCGAAGAAAGGCAGGTGAAAGTAGAAACTTCCAGGTGTTATGCTATGCTGAAGAATATGAAAGCGAAAAGTTGTTATTATTTCTTTCCAATGGAGTGGTTATTTACTTGACATCTCCAATATCCTGAATGAGGATTTGTGGAAGCGCATCAATCTAATTCCGTGTAGTTTCCTGTTTATGAATTTCTACAATTTTAGACATCTACGCAAAGAGAAAAGAAGTGGCAGGTGTTTACGTCAGAAAGGAACGTAACTGAACATCATATAATATGATAATAGGATTTCTACCTGTATTTTGTATTTGAAATTGTTTTCCCTGATAATTCAACAATTACTCCTTTGATTTAACAAGGCTTCTTTTATGCATTACCTACCTACGCTTTTTCAAAAACTTTGTCACATGATACTACAAACTATAACAATCCTCTCATTCCACTCCATTGATTTTTACTAATTGAGATTTCTTTGAACAAAAACTAAGAGTGAACAACAAATGATCAATGTAAATTAAAATGAAGTCTTTATTCGAGTGCCAGAACTTTCAAAATGAACCAATTCATCAACGAATTCAAATTCATGCTTAAGCTTTGCTCCTTGAAATAATTGAGTAGTTTCTATTTGATAAACATATTTTCCATTTATTTTCCAGAATATGCCGTAATTTGCAAAAATCATACGATTACTTATTAGAACATAATGCATGGTAACCACATACATATAGAGCAACCCCACTACCCTTGTCGCAAATTAGACGGTTTTTATCTCCCAAAAATTGTCCTGATATTTATTTCAATGAAAAACAACAAACGAAAAAATAGAGACAAATTTTAAAATGGTCAAATTTACCGAGCGGTTAGCTAACTTTGAGTGGAAAAAGCATTGGAAGTTGATAACTATTTGTGTTATCATTCTAATTGCAATCATAATTTGTACTGTTGTGATTATTGAGACGTTAAAGTTTAAATGTACCAGCGAGGAAGATGTATCTCAAACGAAAGCATTTACAGGTAGGAATTCATAAAAGTACCTTTACTAAACAGATTAAAAGCCTTGAATTAAACCCTTTGTACACATGAGCTTATTTTTATTGTATATACCAGATTACCAACTCCAAGCTCTTCAACTCCAAAACTCACACAGAAAAGAGCACCAAGCTTGGAATCTAAAACTAAATCATTCGGTTTGAGAAATGAAACTTTTACGATTTATGAAACGTCTATGCTTTTTGATGTTTTTTAGCTGGGCATTAATAAATTCCCCTCTTATTGTTCTCATTAGCTAAACCAAAGGGCGATTGATTGCGCCAAGTATTACGTAACAGAAATTCAAGAAATTGACCATTCTTGTCCTTGCAAAAACGGGGCTGGTGAAAATCTATGGTTGGTCGAGGTTCGAATGGATGCAGTGGCTGCAGTTGAACAAGCCGTAGAGAAGTGGTATGATGAAAGGGAACACTACGACTTTGACTCCCCGGAATTCTCCGATGACTCCGAACATTTCACGGCAATGATTTGGAGGGTGGTGTCCTTGATGAGCTCCTGCTCGATATCTTTCTCATGGTGTTTTATTCGAACGGGATCACGAGTAGACTTGATGCACACGCCAGGTATCCGTGTTGCTACTGGAAAAACGGCCAGGCCAGATAAAACTCCTGTTGCATTGCTCGATATCTTTCTCATGGTGTTTTATTCGAACGGGATCACGAGTAGACTTGATGCACACGCCAGGTATCCGTGTTGCTACTGGAAAAACGGCCAGGCCAGATAAAATTCGTGTTGCATTAATTCTACTCGTGTATTCCAGTTCGATTCAATATCTTATCCAAATTCGTAGTCGAGCCGGAGCTCATCAAAAGATTTTCTTCGATATCTAGAAAATGCACTGATGTAGGAGTGGGTTATTATGCAGATGATGAAGGCATGACAGTTGTGGTATCACTTTACAGTCCTCACCCAAATGTGGAACATCATTTTGAAGAAAATGTTTTTCCTACCTTGGAACCTGTAGGAGAAAAACTGTTAATAGGGCATGATGATAGTCTTTAAATACTTTATCAGTGTCATGGATTCTTCTCACTTATGCTATCATGTACATTATTATTTAGCTTAAATCGATGTATTTAAAGATGTATTTATAACAAAGGGTACAAAAAAGTATTAAAAGATCGCTTGTCACACAGAGCTTTATTAGTTTCGTCATCGTTCGTTTGTAAGTAAATTGAAGGGTAATGGTATAGGAAAGAGAAGTAGCGCACTAGTGTAAATTTAATAGCTATATACAGGACTGTAACTGATCATTGCCATTATGGGAGAAGAAGGTGTTCCAGAAACAGACCCACCACCAGAAGAATGCAAGTGCACCAAGGATAGCATAAAGAGGTTCAATTACAAGAAGAACTGGAAGTTTTTGTTTGTCATGGCTTGCATCTGCGTCATGATTCTCACTACAATAATACTTATCATAGTATATTCCGTCGACAAAGATGGGGATGATGAAAATGAGGGTGCGTCCGGTGGAGGTGGAGGTGGAAGAGGTGGTGGAGGTGGTTGCCCTTATGGATAATGATGATGTTATTTGAATGGACGTTTTTCCTTTTTCTGCTGTCGAATCAATTGCCGACCATGATCAATTCAATAAACGTTGCTTTAGGATTCAACAAAAGTTTGTGGAATAGCAATTCAATGTTTTCTAACAAAATTTGTAGTTTTATTGATATTGTACATTACTTTGGACTTTGTAACATTTAAATTAATGGAGAAAATTATTATTCTGGAAATCTATATTTGGCTCATGAGCCCCGACTTATTTTACATCAAAAAGCATCATAATTCTAGAAAATAAATGGGCACCGGCACATCCTAATATTATTATTCATTTTGTAATTAGCAGTTTTATAGTCATGGATTTCTATTTAGTTACATAGATTAAACTTTTTACTTTGAATTTTTTATTTAAACGTATTTTATCAAAACAGTTTCAATTAAACTACGTAACTTTTTCAAAATTGGCAGTTGTTTTACTACAGCATATAACCATTCAAACATCGTCCTTCCTTTCAATCTTGTCGTTCTTCTCAATTAATTTATTGATTGTAAAATAGCGCAGGAGTAGATACAAAAAGGCGTCCCCTTTACAATACTGGTAATCAATCATGGGAGGAGCAGAACTCAATACTGCAGCTCCACCAGCGGCAGAACCTCAACCAAGTCCTCCATTCAACCTGTCAAGTTTTTTAAGCAAAAACTGGAAATTTGTTGCCGTCATGGTCGGTACTTGGTGTATGATCATCCTGCTAATTATTCTTATCGTAGTCTATACCAAAGATAAGGATGGTGATGACGAAAAGGACGACACAGAAGGTGGTGGCCGAGGAGGTGACAACGCTGGTGGGATTGTTCACGAGCAGCCCAGAAGAGCTGGATGTCCATATGGCTAAGGAACATTTTTAATTCATGGTGGATGGATTACATAATATCTTACACTGTAAGACAGGACCAGGGAGGTCCTTAATATCCCTTTTGACTAGACTTCATTTAAGCTGTGATTCCAAAAAGTAGTTTAATTTAATTGTATATAGGTACATAGGTAACTGTAAGCAAACGAAAATAAAGTGATTTTAAAAACATCAAAATCCTTTAATGGAGCAAATTTAATAAGCTAACGGTCTATAAAATAAGAATAAAGCCTGCCGCTTTCATTTTGTCATTTAAAAAATACAATGCTTTTCCTCTGTCTGAAGTGAGATGTTTGATTGAGACTTTTTTTACAGTAGGTAATGTTTTAGCTGTAACAATTTAAAAAGCTAACGTTATACTGTTTGCCACTACATAAAACGTAGAAGGTTTAAACATTAAAATTTCATTGATTTTATAATGATCAAGCACTGCTAATATAAGCAAAACATCATTTTAGTCGATT
>JAHZNK010000948.1:0-11680 GCA_027744615.1 Lepidocyrtus cf. nigrosetosus NNG-2020 | reverse complement strand
TCCAATCTTGCCCAATGCAGGGTAAATTCCTTGATCAAAAATAGGAATGAATGCCAGAATAAGCAGTGGATTTAGAACTTGCATCTGATCTGGCTTAATAACCAAACCAAATATTTCTCCATTCATCCTCGTCGCCTGAAAAGTCCATCGGCTTCCCTAAGATATAAATTTGTCATATAAAACTACAATTTAACTGCAATCACATTTGAATAATTAAATTGGATATTAACCTGTTGATCAAATAATGCCCAGAAGACAGGAAGTGGAATGTAGAGTACAAGAATTTTTAGAAGCGTTTTCACACTGTCAATTAATTCGGCATCATATTTTGTTGAGGCATAATCCAACCAATGTTCCCTCTTTGTAGTCGATTTTGACTTTTCACCCACGGCATGCTGTGTTGGGTTATAAAACAATATTTAACTAATCTTTTCAAATTAATTTACTTTTAATTGTTGAGTTTGTTAAAGCAAAGCTTGTGTAAGGGTATTAAGACACAATATGATGACTGTCATTAGTAAAGGATAGTTGAGACAAGACACCAAAAAAGCGAGATTTTAACTGGACTTTAAACACCTTACCCCAATACACTGTACAACTCTCAAGAGAAGATTCCCTTGCGGAGGAATAATTCTGTACAACATTTTCCCACATACAAATACCACTAGAAAGTAAGTTAATAATAAGAAATTTCATATTTGATAAAGGTTAAGTTTTAAAAGTATTGTTAAAAAAGCTAGTGCAAAATTATTCAGCCTTTTGTTATTACTGCATCCATCATTATTTTTTCATGCACATGGGAATGTTAAATTAGAAGTGCAATTTAGTGAAAATTAATTAATAAAGGTTAAATTAACAAAATCAGAGACTAGACAAGGGTGTAGCTAATTTGTTATTGCGTGAATAGTAAACGTTTTTCATATCTTTCTTTGGGAATTTAAACTCACAGCAATGCACGAGGCCACTTTTACAGTAATGTTTCCATCAGGTTTTCGGACAGTATACCATTTGTATCCGATTACAAACACAACTAAAACGTAAGGCACATGTTTTTATTTAATTTTGAATATATTTTCATTTAAACTTGTAGCTGAAGATTAATGGATTTCCCAAAACTACATTGGGTTTACAACGAGGATTCTTTTTTATCTATGTTTCAAATCGACCTTAAAAACTTACGCAATGACGTTATCATCAGTACTGCTGGAACACCAAACGCTAAAGGATAACAAGTTTCCTCGTCGAAACATCGGACATCTTTTCTGAAAATGGGAGTGATGAATGTGGACAAGAGGGAGCCGGCATTGATTGAAAAATAAAAGATGGAGAAAAAAGAGGCAAGCTGGGCAGCTTGTTGAGGAAGAAAAAATTGATCCCCTCCAAAGGCAGACACACATCTGAAATACATTAAAATATTAACTTGTATAAATAAAAAAATAGATCGAGATTAGATTACATAATTTTAGTCACTTACGGTTTGATACCTCCAGTTCCAATGGCAATCAGCAAAAGACCAATTAAACTGAACTCTCTAAAAAATCAAATACAGATGGCCCAATTAGTGCATCACTTTCCTGATTGTTCTTTATTTGTCTAAATAAACGTAATTAAGCAAAATAGGACTTACTCTAGTGGAATCTGAAGTGGTTTAATTGCAGCTAATGAAAGAACGATGTTTCCCAGTGCATACACAATGGACAGATACAAAATTGTCCTGTGTTTTGCAATTAAAATACCATTTAATAAAACTTCAAGGTCAAAATATTGAGTTTATTAACCCAATTAAGCCATAGAAAACCGCTAAAATCAATTTAGTTGATTGATGAGTAAAATACCTAAATTTCCCAAGAAGTGAATCCGCAAGTATGGCCCCAAATACAGGGGTGAAATAGCACAGCATGGAAAAAGCATGGTAAATCACAGTCGACTTATCTTCACTGTAATTTAGCACATTTTGCAGGTAAAGCGCTAACACGGCTGGAATAATTGATAAAAATTACATAATTTAATTTTCTTGCGTAAAAAAGTTTGTTCCAAAATTAGCAGTCATTTAAATTTAAACTTTTTGTTTGTTAAATTTCATTTTTATATAGCATGACTGTGACAAAATTAGCTACCATGTAAAAATCGTCAAGTTTGGTATGCATTTCTAATTAACATACAAAAAGGAAATTTTGCAGTGGGTGGTACAATATTGGTATTGAGATGTCATTAGGTGAGCTCTCACTTTCCTACCTGTCATTTGACAGATGAAGAAAGTTATTTTTGAGGTTAGCATGGAGTATATTATTTCAGGTACCATTGTTATGTACACTACACACGACAAGACAAAATATTCTTGGCTATCATCTTTCCATAATCCATTGTGTATATCTATGCGTATGCTTATAATTTTTTGGCATGTTTTAAAGTAAGTGATTTGTGCTATTACCCGTGCAAGCAAAAAATGACATACTTTGTGAATTTGGCGGCGCGTCCTCGCTAATTAAGTGCCTAACCACGAACAAACTATTATTTCATTTTATAGGTATGTATATTTTATATCATCCCTTCATTGCCATCTCACATAAAACTGATATGGTAATTACAGTCATTATTACAAAGATTGATCATATCAGAAAAACGTTTAATTCTGAGTAACTCACCCTATTGACCATGCCCAATAAATACTAAATGAAGTGTTTAGTACGCACATATCGATTTGACAATGCGGTTTACGTGCATTATATGCAAAGTTGCTAAAGAAAGGAAATAAATAACAAGATGCAAAGTAAAATGCTTAAAAGTCATCAATCAACCTACCTACGCGTAACATGTATAATGCGGGAACAGGCCCGTTCGGCCCAGTGGACTGTTCGTCCCATAGGTCCTTCCGTCCCTGGACTTTCCGTCCCATAGGTCAGTTCGTCCCTTAGGCATTTTCGTCCCAGGCTTATTCGTCCCTGGGCTTTTCATCCCATGTACTGTTTCGTCCCATAGTCTTTTCACCCCATGNACTGTTCGTCCCATAGGTCCTTCCGTCCCTGGACTTTCCGTCCCATAGGTCAGTTCGTCCCTTAGGCATTTTCGTCCCAGGCTTATTCGTCCCTGGGCTTTTCATCCCATGTACTGTTTCGTCCCATAGTCTTTTCACCCCATGCACCGTTTCGTCCCATGGTCTTTTCGTCCCTTATTTTTTCAAATGTATTACAAATTAACAGAAGGTGTATCAAAAATGGCGTTCATGAAGTTTAGTTTACATAATAATTTATTATTTAAAGATTGCAATCAGTGTTGAAAATGTGTCGAAATATTTTGAAATATTTCAGAATTTGTGTCGTTTTTTCATTCATTTCAAAGGAATGAAACACTCTATTTGTTTCGTTGAAAATATTTCATTTCATTTTGTGTCGCCGCAAGACACAGAATGAAATATTTCTATATTTCATTCTTGTTGGAAAAGAACTCCAACTAGTATGATTTTATGATGATGCTTCGGAGGGATCCGTGAAATCCACAGAATAATGTCCTGGAGCAATTACTCAGAATGACGCCAAACACCAAAACTCATCAAACAACTGTTAACGCAAAAGAAGATTCCAATTTAATGAAACCAGTGGTCCTCCAAAGATTGAACGGTAGTGCTTATCGATGCAGTGATGATAAGAAGAAGAGCGCAAGCAAATAATTAAACGAGAAGTCACAAAGTTGATTGGGCTTAAAAACTCTTAAACGGTGAATTTATTCTAACCCAGACTTTTTAATGTAACAACGAATATTTAACTACTGGCTAGAGGATAACTACACTCCTACTTAAACAACAATTAAATAAATGACTATACCAGTTAGAGACTACCCGCAGGTTACAAGTCTCAAAAAGAGAGCCTTATCTTAACGAGGGTTACCTGGCAAGTGGTTAACAAAGTGCGCAGATGCAACTTTGCTACCTAACAAAATGAAGGGCGTGCTTTTGCAGCTCACTAACAAATTTTATACAGTTTCAAATAGGAAAACTGTCCAGAGTTTTCCGACAATTCTTTATATTGGGAAATATAAAGAAAGATGCAAACGCTCTAAGTATTCGTTCGTAATTGCCCTGTCATAATTACAGAAAAAACTATATAAGCACTCTCCAAAGGGGTCTGGTCAATGTATAGATACTGCAAGTTTTAAATTATCCAAAACCAAACTTCATGAACGCCAATTCTGATACACCTTCTGTTAATTTGTAATACATTTGAAAAAATAAGGGACGAAAAGACCATGGGACGAAACGGTACATGGGGTGAAAAGCCCAGGGACGAATAAGCCTAGGACGAAAACGCCTAAGGGACGAATAAGCCTAGGACGAAAACGCCTAAGGGACGAATCTGACCTATGGGACGGAAAGTCCAGGGACGAAAGGACCTATGGGACGGAAAGTCCAGGGACGAAAGGACCTATGGGACGGAAAGTCCAGGGACGAAAGGACCTATGGGACGGAAAGTCCAGGGACGAAAGGACCGGGACGAACAGTCCACTGGGCCGAACGGGCCTAGACTCATCAAAAAATGACGTTTTTTATTGTATTTGAAGAACTTTATGTTTTTTGAACTCAAATGAAGTAGAGATCTTTATTTATGGCATTTGGATTTCTTAAAAATTATAAAAACGTCGCTTTTATTGCATAAAAATCTATGAGGAATGAAAAAGTAGTCAAATATTTTTAAAAACAAATTTTGCCTCTTTTCAAATTTAAATTTCAACTTTTGCAAACTTTCCTTTTAAATATTTTTATGCATTTTTGTTATTTCCTGGAAGCCCATCTAAAGCATAACTTTTAACTTTAATAATCCGCTTACTTCACTTTTACAAACGACCAATTTTATTTTTCACCTTTTCAAAGGAAAATCTGAAGCTATCTACTTATGCAAAATTGCAAAAATCAAGCCTGCGAATAGGATGAAATCCTTTAATATTTAATATTAAACGGATTTTCAAGTGAATCCTAGAAATGCTTTAGTACTGCTTTTCTTAGGAAAATTCGCGATGAAATAAAGCTTTCTGTAGAAAATCCAGAGACGTTTTGCATAATAATATTCATATTCAGAGAGAAAAGTAGGAGAAAATTGAGATCTTTCAATTTTGAAAGGAAATCCTTCAAAATCACATTACTTTTGTTGAGTGCAGAGGCACTGCTTTTCTCCTGGTTGCGAATAACCGAAGAACGTATCTCAATAAAAAATTGACAACAGAAACTAAAGAAACAGGATTTGTGCTGGCGGGAGATTTAATTCAAGATTTTAAAATTATTTTAGTAGTAGAAATTATATTAACGTTGTACAGAATAGATGCGTAGGTAGTGGAGTCCGGTTTAGAAACTTTTACTTTTTTGTGATTTCAATATATACCTATCTAATGTAAATAAATTATAAATTAAGGAAGCTAAAATTAACTTAAATGTACGTATGAAAATCGACAAAAAATTACAGGCAAAAACGTTTTGTTTGACATCAGCTCATTTTTTCCTTGAAAATCCTCCTTTTCTATTGAAATAAAAATAATAATAAGAAAACAAAAGCTGGCTGACTTTATTCTTTGAAATTAGTTGAGCAATTAAAATTCAGACAACGACCGACCGACTAGTCTCGAAATGGACTTTAACAAAATATACGCCCTTTAAAACAGCCAAAAATTGTTTAACGAAGTAACGAATGAAGTCATCCATCAGCAAAAATCTGACAAACATCACTAACAATCACGTTGCTTTTACAATGCGTTATGAAAAGAATTTTGGAAACGTGAATTTACGCATAAATAATTTATTTTAATTAGTTGCATATCAGAAAATTGACGTAAATTACTGCAGCCACTTGGACACCGGTTTAGTTTTTTTTAATTCATAAACAAAATGAAAGAAGTCAGGTTCTTCAATTCTCTTTCTTGCAAAATGTTATAACGATTTAGAACTAACGGGATGACGAGCACACGTGATATAGTTACACAAGTTAATGGTAATTAAAATTAATTAAAATAGTTGAATGATGGATTCTGGATTTGTGACGTCATTACCTGAATAAGGACTTATTGCAACCTTTCAATCACTATTCACAAAATGATTTTAAGCTTAAACCTTAAATTTCTTTAATCTAAAAATGCGATGCTTTCCAATTTCATTCCTAAATTCTATTCTAAATTCCATAATTAACATCATATACAGTTATCATAGGTATTTAGTAATTATAGATAGATTAGTAACTAATTTAATTTGAAATAAATAAGAGATTTAAATAATTAGCGGTACATTAATTTTCAAAGTTATTTAATAAGTAAGGCAATGTTATGAATGTAAATTATCCAGTGCAAATCATTTACGATTCGTTAGTGCTCAATAAAAACACTACTAAATACTGCTTTTTGTTTATTGTATCGGAAAGAAATTAAGATTTAATTAAGCAAAATGAAGAGTCCGCTTTAAAATGCTTTTCAAAAATATTCTGTCCTCAATCAAAAAGGTGTAATCCAATCAAAACTTGCGCCATTTGTATTGGAAGTCCAACTAAATTTTCACATTTCTCATTAAACCCTAATAATTTTATTTTGCAATAAATTGAATTATGTTATTTCGGTCATTTCTCACGCATAGAAGTTGTGTGGGTGGGCGAGTGGAGGAGTAGCTCTCGTGCATAAATAGTTTTGCTGTTTTGATAGCAGAAAAGCTTAAGCGGTAGGTACCTGCAATTCATGACGTCATTACTGCATCGTTTGGTTAAGTAGGATTCACAATTGTCAGAGAAAGCAATAAAATGTTTTGAATTTCTCAAGTTACCCCACAGTAAACCCGATCACAGTTTCCTTCTCTTCATTTTAACATTAAAAGCTTGTGATCTGACCACCTTTGATTATTTTGGTGAGGGAAAGTAAAGAAAAGTTTTCCAAGTTCGTGGATAGCGGTTGCAGGTAAGAGTTCGAAGTTTGAAAAGGAAAATCGTAAACAAAAGGGAATCAGCAAGTTTATGATATTTGCGTATTCGAGCTGCTTAAATGAGGTGACTTTGGCTGACACGTTTTCATTCAAGTTTTTGTCATTGTCACCTTCACAAAGGCTTTTTCGTCGTTGTTCCATTGGGCGGAAAATACCTGTCGGAAGTTAACAATCGCTCAAGCAAACTCTTTTATGTGATTGCATCAAATCTTAAAATCTTTAATCTTTCACTCGATTGATTTATTTCGGGAAGAAAACTACGATCGGCCCATGGACGGTATGAGTCATCCACCTGCACAATCCGTAGCACTATAACTGGCTAAAAACCGATTATGATTACGATCAGCAAGACTCCTTTATTTTCCAAAGTGCTATTTTATCGACTTTTTTTATTTTAGAGGAAATTATACGTTTTTAGCGGTATTTTTAGGTATTTGTTAGCATTACAATTCAGATACTTCTTCTAGGCTATAAGTAACAGAATGACATAATAAAAAATTTCTTATCCCCAGGTACATTCTCCAGATCATAGATATTGTCAAAAATAAAAATATTTTAAGTACTCCAAATTTATTTTTAAGCTTAAGTGATAAGACACAGCTTGTTTTATTTATCCTATCCAAAATCCAATGTTACATTCCAATTCCCTTTCCATTTCATAAATTTTGTTTCATTTTCCAAGAAAATATTTCTGCAAAATTGGAACTTCATTTTTAAACCATTTCCCCATATTTTCTCTGCTACAAGTCTATTACAAGTGAAAATGAGAAAATTTACGATAACGAACACGACTATGATGATGTCTCTCTCCTGTTCTCGTCAGCGCATTGATTTTTACATGACTTTGTGTAAATTTAAGCTAAACCATAGAGCCGAGACACCCACTATCTTCTCTGCATATGCTCTGTGAAAGTGGGGAAAGCTGTAAAAACAGGAGAAAGCAGTGGCGAAAGGAATTGCCATTACCAGAGCTTTCTCTTCCTTGTGGCATTTCTCCTGCGTTTACCTCGATATATAATCAAGTGAAAGCCCCCGAGTTCTCTTCAGTTGTTCACGAAACCTTGTCCGAAACGGTCAGAGAAAATACGACGATTAAAGTGCACAAAAATAAAAAGTGAAAATTTTGTAAAAATATTGAAAATTAAAAGAAATCAAATAAATTTGTGTTGTCGGAATAAAAGCTTAATAATTTTGGATATTTCCAGTTCTGTATTGAAATTTTCCAAAGTATTATAAGAAAAAAGAAGAAAAACAAGTAGAAAATAAAAAAAATCCAAAATATTAGTTCAACCATATCAAGTATACAAAATCAAGTAAAACAGTTCTAAAAAGTTAAATTTGTGCTTATCTGCAATTCAAACATATCAAAATCTGCATTTATACGATTCATATCAATCAAAAAAGCATATCAAAGTTCTGTTCAATTACCTTAAATGTGCGTTTTTGCTGATTAAGCAAGTGATAAAGTTATTTACGTAAATATTTACAAAAATTATAAAAATTAAAGCTAATAAAAATTAAACTTGAATAAGTTCTAGACGTTTTCGAACATTTCTCTTAAAAGTTTGAATTTCTAAAGTTTACAAAGTGTTTTAATTTACAAAAAAGTGGGGCAATTTGACAAAATAATTAAAATTAAAGTTATTTAAAAAATCTTGAAAGATTTTGAAATTATTGTGTGATTTGAGTGAACGTTTTACTTACAATTCTGTCTAAAAAAAGTTTGAAAATCAGTAAAAATTTAAGTTTTGTATTCTCATCACCATTAAAACGCCCACATCAGTAAAGTTTTCTACTCCGTTCCGATCCAATCCAACTAAAGTTTACTTTTAAGTGGAAAAATTACAAAAATCTTTTAAAAACTAGTTTTACTCTTTTCACTTTGTGTGACGTGTTTTCCATTTTTCAATTGTTTAAAAAGAATGATCGGCAGAATGTTGGGTGGCGTAGCAATACTTTCCCTTCTCTTCGTAGCTTTCAGTTCGTCCGCAGTTTACTCAATTGACTTGGAACGATTGTACGACATGCAGAAAACTAAACGTGAAGGTGAGCAAAGAGGAGTTCATTTTGGAAATTTTATTTTAGTGGAAAAATAAGTTTAGTATGGAAATTGTAGTACGACATGTCTTGTTATTTCAAAATCCGTTTTAAAATGTTAACCAACAACAAGCAGTCCCACGATGCACCTTTTCAATGTCTCACAAGAATAACAAAGTGATTTTGTTAGGTCGTCAGAACCTTTATATTTAAATCTTTTGTGGTAATTCTGTATATTCTGTAATACGTATTAAAAGTTCAAATCTACTTTTTGATCTTCAAAATTACGAACAAAAGAATACTTGCGATTAGTTAAAAATGACATCGCGAATTAAAAGCATTTTTAAAATTTAATTTTTCAACAACTTCTAAGTTCCTTTTTATTACAAAGTTTCCTTAAGTAAGCCTGAATTGGTAAATTAGGCTTCTTGTATATTTCTCATTCATTAAACTTGTAATTTAAAAATTTTACTATCTACGACAATTTATCTACTAGTGCAACAAATTTTACCATAGCTAGAATTTAAACAGGAGCATGCACACAAGGCAATTACTTGGAGAAAGTCACCGAGTTTTATTCGAACTAATCGATAGGACGAGGAAAGGATTAGTTTATTCTTGACCCGCAGCAAAACAAATTAAATTCCATTTCTCCTACAATGTTTAACTTGAATACGACAACGAAATTGTTGCAAACCTAAACTAATTACATAGCACGATAGAAAAATAAACTAAAACGTGTATTCATTGTTATTACATAATTCAACCGCAAACATAAAGCACTGGTAACGAATTGTTGTAGATTTTTAGTTTTTATTGGTTGTCGGCTACTAATTTTTAACCACGCTGTGTAAGTTTTGAATTCTACAAGTCACAAGTACAGGTGAATGAGTGCATGAAAGCAAAATGTTTGGAAATGTAACAAGCATATTTTACCTTCGCTGAAATTACATAATCGCTCAAATTTTATTTTGTTACGACGTCGACTTGACCGAAATTTTAATTTTGACTGTTTTAACATTCGTTTCTTTAAAAAAAGCTTTGATTTGTGATTTCTTTAGCTTTTACAATAAAATATGTAGCAGGTAAAAACAAACATAATTTGATAATGCAGAAACTTGTTGGTCACATGCAAAATTGGCGAAGTTTTACAAAGGAATAGAATCTATGCGAATTGAGCTGCACTTTTTTAGCCTCTCTTGGTTCTCTTTGCTCTTCATTTCTCTTGTCATTAGCCTGTTCGTTCATTTTAATGAAGTTGTAACTGGAGCTCCCTTCTGCTTCTTTTTGCTTAGGAGCAAAAACCGAAAGAAAAACTGTTTTTTTCTATTTTCTCCAAATTACAATGGCGTCTTTTTGTAGTTTTTTGTTCCAACTTTGGGATAATATTTCATCCAAATCATGTCTACTTAGGAGTGCAACAAATGGAGATGTCTGTATTTTTATAAGTGAAAAAGATTGGACGTAAAAATGTGCTAAAATTTTACAAGCGAGGAAAAGTTTTAGTAAAAATAGTGAAAAAGGAAGGAAAGAACTCTCTTTTTCTATTTAACAAAGGTTCAGTATTCACTGGAGACATTTTTTCAAAAATGAAACTGACAGGGCAAGAGAAAATGTTAAGATAACTTTCAGCTTATCTACAATAACCGACTTTACTTTTGTATAATTTACAGCATATAGCTTTAATGTTGTAGATTCACACCGATAATTGTCATTTTGTTATTTAATTATTTTCAAAGCAAAGATATGAAGTTTCAGGTTTTCAATTATGATAAACAAAGTAAAATGTTCTTACAGGGGAAAACTGTCATCCGTATCAACCATTTAAATGTCCGCATCCAGAGGGAAAAGGAAAATGTATTTCCATCCAGTACCTTTGCGATGGAGCCCCCGACTGTCCAGACGGCTACGATGAAGACAGCAGGCTATGCACTGCAGGTAAGATCAAATATTTATTTTTGCTGTGACAATATTGCGAAATAATTGCCGTGTCCTATCAAATGCTAGTTTTAATGAGGTAAAATTGTGTTTTTCTGTTGACCATCTGGATATCCAATTTCAGTTGACATTTCCAACGCAAATAATTTTGCAATCGATGATAACAGCGATAATACACCTGGTGTGTTTATTTTTGCAAGTATTTTTGTGATAATTTGAGCAATTTAAAAGCAAAATTATATATTTGCTGTAAATCCAGATATTTTAGAACATTTCAAACAACTGTTATGCTGTCTTAACAAAAAGTGTGTAGGTGTTGCATTAAAACCTCTTACTTTATTTCCTATTCGAAATTTTCCATCAATAATTTCCATTTTTTATTTCCCACGGATGAAAACGCTCAGTCAAGGGAATATTTTATCCGAATCCCAATTTTCCATCATCCGCTTTCCCTCAATTCCCATTTTTGAGATGTGACATGGGATCTTCGTCATAAAATCCTCTTCTATTGGGATGCATGATGCTTAAGCGAAACATAAAAGTAGAATTGTGTTCCATCAGCAATCAATTTTATTCAACTCGTCAAATTCCTTTCCCGGGAATACTTTTTTCGAGAGAAAAAGAAAATAGTTTACGGTTTAGCTTTTAGGGAGTTATGCAACATTAAAAAGGTTCGCTTTTATTTTCTGTGATCTCTCCTTCCGTGTTTTTATTGCGTAACATTATTTTCGTTTCATCATATTTTTGACAAAACAGGTAAGA
>JAHZNK010000946.1:0-12199 GCA_027744615.1 Lepidocyrtus cf. nigrosetosus NNG-2020 | reverse complement strand
ATTTGGGTGCTGAGTATTTCGGGAAATTCGGGTGCTGAGTAGATGCCCTCTTTTACTTCTGATTTGCGACCTGGGGTTAATAGTCATTCAGTTCTGGTATAGCATGCCCTAACCATTACCCTTAAAGGCATTATAGGAAAACATTATGGGCCATATCTTTGCGAGTTTCTTCAGGTCGTTACTTAAATTTTGCACGTGATCTAGTAAGGTCATAAGCCACTTCTCCTGAAATTTTCATCACGAAATTCCATTCCGGACTTTTTTCAGTTACTGTTAGGCAATTATTTAAAAGCAAAAAAGTAGTTCAGAGGATGGGTTAGTTTTCTTTCACACCGATCTCCTTTAAAAATGAAATTAAAAATGGAAATATTGCAAATTATAAGATTTATTCATATAACAAAAGTAAGGTCTTTCTATTTATAAAGAAGATATTTTAAATATTATTTTTGTCTTATTTTGAATTATTTTTTGTATTGTTTATGAAATGTCGAGAAAAGCAACGGATTTGGATTGGCAATGATTTTCTTTCCCATTCCAGGCATGATGCTAAACGGAAAATGAAACAAGCAAGGCCCACTCAAATATTTCATTTTGGTTTGGTTATGGAGAATTTGTTTGCATCTTTTTCTTTGTGGTCCTATACACGTCACTTAAAATACTCATTTGTAAACTAATTTTAATTGTAATTGATGATTTCCGAGATACAATCTAATTGTGAAGCAATTGAGTTTATAAAAATATAAAAATATGGCCGTGTCAGTCGACATTGTATTACAACCTTTTCATAATCAGCCACCTTGTCCTTAAAAATAAAATTGGTTATTTCTGGAAGGTGGATATCATACATGTAACCGTTACTTTGATATTCTCTTTCTCCTTTTATTTTTTCAAATTTATTTTGGAGAAATTATAAAAAGAAGATTTCTTATGGCAATTTTCTATGCTTAAAATCAATAATCAAAATATTATGCTTAAAATTTAAGGCATAACTTCCAATGGAGCCGGTGCATGGGATGATGCATATACGGAACATTATAATAATACCAACTTAAAAGTTACTTTTGTTTATTTTGTTTGTCCTGATGCGTAAAAATGACAGGAAATATCCATTGCAAAAGAAGACTGCAACAACGGTAATGATTTTAAAGAAATACTTTTATATTTTTGAGAGTAAGATAGGAAATATGCAACAACTTTGAATTAATAATTATAAAACTGTAATTAAAATTAAAAGCAGAAACATCCTTCAACTGAATAAGAAGCTGTGTGTCATTTTTTCAATTTGCTTTAACATGAGAGTAAGATTAAAATTGTAACAAATCGTTTCCGATTTTGCAAAATGCATTAAGTAAAACAGTTAAACAGCATAGCATGTCAAAATTACTTACTACGTAATAGTTTTATTGAATTTCATTTAATCTATTAAATAATCATTCCTTGTTCGAGTAGCAGCAATGTTTTTAAGTATATTTCACTTACTTTGAGATTTTATTCTAGGTTTTGCAGTTTTTGCCAATGGCCTATTTTTAAGCCATACAAATTGTGTAAATTCAAAGCAATTTTTACCTACATAGGTGGTAAGGGAATATCATTCCACGAATTAACCTAAACGTGTAAATAACCAGTGTAAACTGTTTTTTCGTAGAGTCTAGTCCGGTCAAAAATTAAGAAATATCATTTTCACTAGTTTCCTTTTGTCTACTAGCTTTGTACTGGAAATGCTTTGTATGCTTTAACTTCTGAATTTCATTCAATAAAAAACGAACAAAACGAAAATGACTCCATAGAAATCCTTCAAATAATTCCTTAGTTTCTGAGACAAAAAACGTTCTTATCTCTTCCGATTTCCATTTTTATTTTAATGTTACTCGAATCATTAAAAAAGCAATCCATATCCTTTTTCGACAGAAACTACAAGTAAAATTTGAAATGGAGATTGTTTGAGGAAAAATACTTTTCCTTACATTATTCAACCTAACTTTTTTCATTTTCAGTTTAAACTTTCTATTTTTATGTGAAGAAATAGGAAAGAACAAAGAAAGATTTTCTTGAATAAACATATGAAGCTTTAGCGTTACAAATGAAATTCGGGAAAATGTGAAAACAATTCTTTCTTCTAATTTTTACGTTCTTGGTAAACTGAATAGAATTTTCTCACCTCTTTAATTAAGTATTTAACATTTCTATGTGGGCTTTGACTGCAAAGGAATTTGCACAGGTTTTGGTATAAAGGATTTTTTTTTCTTTTTATTTCTTTGTATCAACAGATTCCATTAAATTCCTATCATCCCAAATTAAAAAAGAAAATCTTTATTAAGATTGTTGAATGAATTCTTGTCTAATCCAGTATTCATCCACTTAATCCATATTTCTTCTACTCAAATAGGACTTCCTGTTTATTATTTTTTGCTCTGTAATCTTACGGTGTAATTTTATCTATGGAAGTGTTATTCAGATTTATTAATTTTTTCAAGAAAGGCAAAGAAACTGACTAGATGGATTTTCTCAAGAGCACTCTTTACAATTTTGGAAGGCTTTGTTATACTTGATAAAAGGATATTTTACTAATTGTGAAATAAAAATAGCCAAACTTTTATTCAAGCAGTTTGTCAATGTCCATTAAATTCAGTCTCACAATGTTTAAATGAGTAGTAGTATAACAGCGCAATGAAAATATTTTTAAAAAAGTCTTTCTTAACGTTTACTAGATGGATGGTGGTTAATCCAGTTTTAATTTTGTTCACACTAATTTTTTCAACATTACAAAGGTCTCGTTGTTTATTGTTATTGTTAAGAGTGAGGTTCTTTTTTATTTTGCATAAGAAAATAGGGAAAGTGATCATGCCAATGCTTATCAGATGAATAAAGGAAGGGTAATCCGCTATCATTGCCATAAATCTAGTTCGTCTTTAAAAAAAAGTATCCCAGAATACAAAATACTGCCGCCAAATTTTGCATCAGGCATTCCTATGGTCTTCCTCGGGATACGGTTGTCCCTACTTTGGGCAAAAATGAAACAAGAAAAGGTTATTCAGGAAAAAACCTAATGGTGATAAATTGCTAACTGAAAAAAAGGGACAAAAATGAAATGGTATGCTTAATGTTCCTTGTTTTGAGAGTTACAAATAGAAAGTTGCAAAGGAATGAATTTTTGTTTAAGGTGGAATTAGAAAACAAGATGTACCGAAGAGGGATTAAGATTAAATGAATCATTCTGTCATCATAGTCTCTGCGGTTTCTTTGCGAATTATTTTAGATTGATTTCAGTCACAAAAAGTATTTATTACTAGTACATTAACACAAAAAACCGGTCGGGAAAGGCAACAAAAACCTCGGCTATTTTATTCTATAAAGGATTATTTATTTTCTGCGAAAGGTAAAGATGAAGTAAACAATCTATTTTTATACACAAAGAAAAAATAAACAAAAATTAATTTAGTCGCGGCAGGTCTCATTCTTTCCCTACAAAAAAATCTTTGCTTTCACATCACATCTACTCTTAAATAACCAAACTAATTTTTTCTTACTGTTTAATCTTTGTGACAATGACCAGAAGACGAGATATTTGGAAAATTAACCTACTTTTCTCACAGGAATTGTAATATTTCCAGAATTTTATTAAATTGCAATCTCAAGTTAGGAATCTCAACCTGAAGAATCAAATAAAAAGAACGGAAACAAAAAACGATAAACAAAGACGAGTCTTTGTTTTTCTGTTAAAAAGAAAAATAGCGAGCAGCGTGATAATAATAAAATTGGAGTTAGCAGAAAAAGTATTGTAAGTGCCGTTTTTACAGGTTCATTTAAATATTGAAATGACTGATCCAAATTTTGCTTTTGTGGATAAAAATGCATCACAAATTCATCATTTTTCATTCATCTTCATTTTTTTCGTCTGAAGGTTTGCTAATAAACTTTATGTGTACAAACATGCAGACAAAAAATTGTACATTACCTGCTTTATAATTTATGTCTTATTACGAAATATTTGCTTAGCGTCATTATATTTCTGCTCATTAACAATATTACTTACGAATAAAATCGTTAGATGCACAGATTCTTGTTACATATTTTCATGGAATACAGACTAAAAATGACTGCTTGTATCTATTCAAGACACATATACGATAAATATAAAACCCGGTTGGAAAATACAAATTTATTTGGAAGTGTTGATTAAATTAATTAATAGTAAGTTATGCAATTACGTTACACAAATCAGCATTGGATTTTGCTTAAAAGAAAAACAATTTTAATTTTAGTATAAATGATTGGAAAATGGAAATGGACTAATTAAGTGTTTAGAGCATCCTGGCATATTTCATTTCTTTCTGAATAGTTATGATGGTAGTTTACTTATCAAAAAGAAGTCTTCCGTCTTGGCAACATTGGCACCTTCATGCTTGTGTTCTCCTGATTTTCTTTTTTAAATTACCAACCATCAAAATGTAAAACTAAAAACGCTGGGAGAGGTGAAATTTGAATGTTAAAAAAATACTTTCTTTCTTTAGTTAAAAATGGAGAAAGGCAAACACGGAGGAACATATTTTATGCACCAAATGAAAAGCGATCCCAAAGGAAAAGGAAGTGGGTGAACAAGTAATGTAATTAAAATGTAGGTTGACAAGAGGCATCGGAAGTGAAGGATTGATAAAAATGGTATCGTTCAATTTTCCAGAGTATTTCATAAAAATAAACAAGTAAAAGGCATTCCGACATTTATCGAACATCTTAAATCCAAAATTTAACTTTCTTAAATTGCTTTGCATTGTTACACAAATCTGCTGGAACTAACCCCGTAAAAAATAATAAAACAGTTAAATGCAATAAAAATTAAAGACGTAAGACTTTAAAGGACGGTACAATTTGTCTCATTTTATAAAAATGCCATAAAATGCATGTTTTAAATTGGATGAGGGAATAGATTCGAATAAAAAACTTCAAGCGTATCAATCTTTAAATTAACTTTAATTTAAAACACTAGTTTATTTCCTTCTGATCAATAGATGGGTTTATCGTGGATACTTGTATTTCAAACATGCTACCATTAACTTAATCTTTTTATATTAGTGAAGCAATTAATTTATAATATTTTTTAAACTTTGAAGATGACCAAATTAATCCATTGATAAAATTCCATATTTTTTAATTAACTTACTTGGATTTTCACATTCGATTCATAGTATTTGCTCTGTCGTGTTTAATAATAGTAATTAATTTCAGCCTCAATGCTAACTGCCAAGTACGATATTACATTACACAATAACTGAATTTTGTCACCAAACCTCAATCATCCATTACCAATGTTTTTGTTGTTTATCAATCTTTTAGTTTAGAACGCATGAACAAAAGTCATATAGAGGATGTCATCAACACCCAAAAGTTATTTTTAATTTAGAAAATTCTTGAAAAACAAAGATTTCATTATACCGAATTTGATTATAAGTCTTATTTCCAAAAAGTAAATTTAAATAATACTCTCAGCCACACCGTTAACATGTATTTAGAGATTATACGAACTTTATAAATACATGTTTTTCTTTCCTGATTTTCAACGTAATTCCCCAAAAGAAAAAATTTCTTGGAGGCGCTACTCCTTACTCTGATTAAGTTAGGGTTTTAATGGAAACACCTTATCATTTCTTCACACTGATTTCCTTTCGAGGAAAAAATGCAATTAAAAATTAAACAAATTTATAAAATAAGCTTAATCGATACAACCACAGTGAGGCATTTCTATTTACAAAGGAACCATTTCAAGTGTTACCTTTGTTGTCAGTTTGAATCATTTTTTGCAATGTTTTTCAAATAAAAGCAAAATTCAGATTGAGGTAATAATAGGCACTTTGCTAAAAGGAATATGAAACACAAACAGTACCGATTTCGTATTATTTTATCTCATCAGTTATGGAAGGTTTGTTTGCGAATCTTTCTGCTTTTTGATCTTATTATGAACGTCGCTGTAAATATTGTTTGCCAAATTAAATTTTCTAAATATAGAAAACGAATGAACTGTCAACCTAACTTGTAATAATTCAGGATAGTAAAATTTTAATATATCGCCATTTCAGCCTTAATCAAATTCAAGCTTTTTTTAGCAACTTTGTTAATAAAATTAAAATATGTTATTTTTGGAAGTGGGCATCATTATAAGGAAGCGTAATTTTAATATTCTGTTCCCAGTCATTTTATTCGAGGGAAAAGATACAAAAAAGATCACAAGGATAGTATGTTATGGTAAACTACTTGAATTAAACTTGAGGAAAAACTCCTTTAGAAATGTTAATGGGATGGTGCGTGTTCTTTAAAGTTTGTTTTAATGAGATGGTTTCTGCAGGGAAAAGAAAACCAAATCTCAAACAACAGGAAAACAACTTTTTCTGCTGCTACCTGTATTTACCAGTTTTTATTTTTTTATTTTTTCTCCGTTTCACGTCCTTATCATTCACAAGGTTTATTTCACTAAATAACGCGAGAAAGATTCACGATCCTCCTCTCTTCAGTTAAAAGTACCTAAATTGGCATTGTGTTTCCTCCTGTTTTATCCTTGCATTCTCCATTCAGGAGTTGGAAAACTTAAGCAAACATTCTTAAATATTCTCACTTCTTTATAAAAGTGAACTTTTTCAGTTAAGAAACTACTTTTACATTTCCTAGACATAATGGTCTGGTCACACTGCGCTTCTCACGCCGGCTGTGACTTGGAAAAACGGCCGCTTTTCCGTTCAGACTGGAAAGTCAACAGCTGCTGTCGACTGAGACTCGCATGCAAGAGTTGACTTGGATTTCCAGCCCAAGCCAGCTTTTGCATTTAAAATGCATTGCGAGCCTAAAGTTTAGGCGAGCTTTCAGTGTGATCAAGAAAAGCTAACAGCGGCCGGCGGCTGCAATTTCAAGCTTACTGCTACCTACGACTTGCTCAGTGTGACCAAACCATAAACCCTAAAAATGTTCAATAAAATTATTTATTTAGTTTTTGCAATTCAATTTAGCTTATTTAGTCTTTGATAGTAAATTTAAGTCGCTTTTATAATTCCGCTATCATAGCATTGGGATTGAGGCTAATTGCTATGTGGACATCATCCTTCCTTGTTGATCAGATTTATTTTAAACCTTCGTAATGTTGCCAGAAAAAGCGTCAGCTCCTGTTTCAGTTTTTAAGGAATATTTAAACTAAAAATTAAAATAGGAAGGGAGAACGGAATCGTAGAGAAAGTAAAATATTCTCAAATGGAGGGACAGCGATGTTGTTGCGTTGATTCTATTATTAATTTAAGATCTCACCGTAACCAAATTGGGTTTGTCATTTAGCCGATAAGCAATTTTTAAGCCGACAAAAAGTTTGCAATTTATATTACAAAAGAAGTAAGCAGATAGAACATATGTATTTTAATAGATTTTTATTGATAAAAAGCATTTAATGGAGTAGACTAACTAATTAAATTTATTAGCATCCCTGAATTCTTGTTCAAAATTTGGAAAAACAAATTAGGATATTTCACTTTCTTTCTTTTTTAACTTGACAATGATGATTATCGATAAATTCGTTTGTAAAGTTGAAAATTTGTTTAAAAATTTTTATCATCAATCAAACAGAACAAAATAGGAAATGAATTTTTTGAGATGACAACAGCCTTTTCTACTTTTTCATGAGTTTTTGCTTTTTATCCTAGGAAAGGCATTTTGCATAAATACTGAAATAATAAATAAACATTGATGAAAAAGGCTGGTTACGTCAAAAGGCAAATTTTTTCTTAAATTGTAAGGTGAAGTTGTTTTTCGTTCATTTGCATGCGATGGAAAGTAAACAGATCTTAAAAATTGTGCCATCTTCAGACTTGCTTTCTCCTTCTGTAGATTTATTTCATTTTTTAAATTGCAAATCATCAAAATTTTATCTAGAAAAACCAGCAACCATGAATAATGGTTACAAAAAAATGTTTCAATCACAGTAAGTATTTAACAATTAAAAAATCGCGCTGCTTTCTCCCAATGTTCCACGTTCTTATCATTCACGTCCTTTATTTAAAATATTAGCAATAGATACGATCAGGTTCTGAATGCAATAAAAGTTTATTAATTAAATTGAATCGGAATTGTGTTTATCTTTCTTATTTGAATGCTGCAATAATGAATTTGTACACTTGGAGTTCAGGGAAATGTGGAAACGAGTTTATCAATTTTGCTCGTTAATTTTCGTTGATCTTTATTGAATGAATAAGAACTTGAATGGAATTAATTGTTCGCATTTTATCCATTTTTTCATGTAAGCTGAACAGAACATTATCATCTGTTTAATTAAATCTTTACAATTTCTTTGTGGGCTGTGATTGCAAAGGAATTTACAAAGATTTTGGTAGGAAGGGATTTTTTCCTAGTTGAAGCCGTCGACAGATTCGATCAAATTGCATTTATCTCGAATTCAGAGAAAAAAGCATTTTTTATTGAGCAATCCATTCTTTTTTAACCCAATATTCATTCACTTGATCCAACATATTCTTGAAAACTGCATTGGGAATAAAATATGTCGAAAATTTGACTAAAGTCGACTAATAATCATAATTCCCTATTAAATATTTATATTGTACTTCGAAAAAGTATGATTTTTCAATAATTTATGATAATGTCTTTATAAATTAGTTTCTTGTGACGGTAGAATGAACTTATCTAGCGAAAATTTATTCGGAATTATTATTTTTTCCAATAAAGGCAAGATACTAACCAGATGGATTTTCTTATCTTCTTCATTTTTTGCATTTTTTGAAAGTTTTGATATTCTTGACGAAAGGATATTTTGATAAGGAATAAAAACTGCAAACTTTTATTCAAGGTGTTTTGCAGTCTTCATAAAAAGCTAAGCACACGCATTACAATACTTTTATTGAGTAATAATAAAACACTGCTAACAAATAATTTAAAAAATCTTTTTATACTTCAAAGCAGATAGGTGCTCTCTATCACTACGTCATTTCATTCATTACTATAGAAAACTGAGTAATTTTAAATATAAAAATGGGGAAAATGGTGATGCCAATGATTTAAAATGGGAATAAAGGAAAAGAAGCATTCCACCATCATTTTATTTACCTGTAAATTTTCAGAAAACTTTTTTCAAATAATATCTTAGCGTACAGTAAACTGTGACCAAAATTCTCTTGTTTTCTTGTTGATAATGTAGCCTAGTTGAAAAATTGAAACAGGAAAAGAAAAACACGGGCAGAGGGGATAAAAATGCCGCTTTCTGGTTTTTGGTGTTTTTTTGTTCATTAGTTTAGTCAAGGAAATACTTGGTGATGATAAGTTATTCTTGCTGACAACCCCAGAAAACATTTGAAAACTACGACTTTGTCATTATTAAAGAAAGAAAGGTTTCTTATTTTACAGATTAAATATTCTTTTGGTATGTTTAATTTTCCTTGTTTTTAAAGTTACGTATACAAAATTGCAAATCTACTGAATTTTTCTTTAAAATGAAAGTAGAAAATGAGATGTAACGAAGAAGGATTGAGTAAACCTTTGTAATTTATCATAGTCTCTGCTGTTCTATGTGAATTATTTACGGGATTGTGAGTAGAGTTACAAAAATACTTTATTACAAGGTTAGTAACTAAATCAAAAAGAACGGAAGAGCGACAAACACTTTTGCTATTTCTCCGATAAAAAATTAAATAATATTTGTTTTCTGCATCAGTGGCAGATACGATGCTTGGGGCTACAATAAAATAATTTATAATATACACGCAAAATTAGCTAATTTTTTAAGGCAGACAATCATACCTATCTATATTTTTATCCGTTTTCGGAAGTATTGCTGCAATTGAAAATGTTGATGCAATTCAGTTATAAAAATGGAGTTTACGTACAAACTGAGTCTTTTCAATTTTAGTTTAAATTATTGGAAAATGTGGAACCGCAATTTAATGCAAATGACAGACGATCTCACATCATTTCCCCCTTCCTTTCTACTTTCATATTCATCATTAAATTGTCATCCGTGTTGATTGTTTGTCATTTTACTTTCAGCTTTATGTACGCCGATGTGCCAAACCTTCACTCCTTTTCTAAAGCCGATTCAACGTTCTTTCTACTTTTGTCAATTCTAGGGACACAGACGGATAAAGAAGGCTGATTTGTTAAGAGGAAATCGGAAATCATAACATCGGTGCACATATGCATTTTCACTGGAATTATGTAATTTGAGGAGTAAAGTAAATGTGAAAATGATTCTTATTTAATTTTCAATTTATTTATACATTCAATGCGCCCAAAATCCTAAAAATTGGACGATTGAAAATTGGATTTTCTCATCAAATTGGTCAAAATTTAGAATAAAATTAAAATTAAATATATATATTTTCTCAATTTCTTGTTACTGACCAAAGTAAATATAAAAATGTATTTTTTGTTGATTAAAAAAAGGATGAAAGAAAACAAAGTGAAAATAATTTAATGACTCGTCCACCTTTGTTGAGTTAAATTCGAAAGGCAGTATTTTATACAATTTACGTAAGCAACTCTGATTATCAGGGAACCTATTTGTTAACAAAGTGAAAATGTTTACTGAAAAAGTTGTCGACGTTGATGGCCACCTTACAACATTGATTTCAACTTGCATTTTTAAATCAACAGCAAATTTCCCAAATCGTCCTGGTCCTATGGAAAGGGGCTATCTCCCAAAATGGTCAATGTGGAAAGGGGCCTTTTTCAAAACTGGTCAATATGGAAAATTGCTATCTGAATTTTAATATTTCGCGATGCCAATCTTTTAAAGATAATTAATAAATTGTTTAAAAATATTATATTGGCAAATAAATTTAAATTTGAAACTATTTTTGCATGTTTCATCGTATGGGTCAAGGGAGAACTTTTACAAAATAAATGACAATTGAGTTCATTTTTATTACCTGTTGGAAATAATTACCAAATAATACAAATTCAGAATCAGAACCAAAATATAAAACAAACAGGAAGAAGATAAAAGTTGAAATAAAAGTGGAAATTTACACGAATTTATAAAGTTTGGTAGTTTCAGCATTGTTAAAATAATTTTTTTTAAAGTTGTTTTTCATGAGTAAGGTAATTTCGACATCCATTTCTTTCCAATTAACTTTCAAAAACTCCAACTTTTGAAATAATTACATATGCACCTTTACTTTGACATATTTTCAAAGACGGAAGGAAACTTTTACACATCGAGGAAGTCAGATTACGTCATCTGTTTTTTCAAAAAGTGGTAAATTCGGGAAATCTCGAGACTCCTTTGTCATTCACTACTCTGTTCAAATTTAGTCATTAAATGTCGCTAAATCATTTACTTAATTATTCGGTTTGTTGAAAGATAAGGTTTTTCTAACTCCTGTTTAAATAAATCTGTAATTGAATTTAAAAGTGATGAATAAAATGACAATATTACATATTTGGCTAATTTAAGTAAAGACTAAAATTAATTCATCTGATTTAACAACCTAAAAGCACCGAAGGAAGAGACATAATAAAAAAGGTTTATAAAATATTGTTTCTAAATTTCCCTGAATTTTACATGTAATTGCCTGCAAAACTGTTTGTACCGAAAAAGTTTTGAGTCTTGCAATACTGTATTTATTTGAACACGCAAAAGACCACGACTAAAAAGATGTTTCCATATTCTACAAAGAAGTAAAAACAGAAGGTATTTTTTCGATGCCGCTACTTCTTTTCTTGAAAATTTGAAAGTTTCTTTATATAGGTTAAACTTATTCTGTATACAAATCAATCTACAATGTTGATCTATAAAAAAAATTGACAGATCTTTTTGCTTGAACCAGAACCTGTGATCTTGTCATTTTTTCTTGAGCTTAGATATTTTATATGCACTATGCAAGAATGCAAGAGAGATGCAGGACTAAATTTATATTTAAAGTCTCCACACGTTTAACATTAGATAAGCCTTTCATGTCATCACGATGGTTTTTCTACTTTTAGTTCTGAATATTAGTTTGTTCCGCAAAGCTTGATATTGAATTTACATTTAAAAGAGGGCGATTATTCTGACAAGAAAAATGTAAACGACAAATCCAAGGTACATTGCAAACTTCACTAAAAAAGGTATGTTCATGTTGTTCGGGATATATTTGTAAGTTTACTAACGCACTGATCAAGTGTAGCTGATAAAGTGTTATTACTAGCTGAACGCAGTGAAGCTAGTATAGGTTTGGCTTTG
>JAHZNK010000945.1:0-12850 GCA_027744615.1 Lepidocyrtus cf. nigrosetosus NNG-2020 | reverse complement strand
TACAAAATATGCCGCATTATTAAAAATGCACCTCATGCGTGGAATGGCTAAGGAGTGGATGATAATCACCAGGCAAAGATTCATATGGTTTGTAGCTAATAGGCAAAGCTTTTCTATTTGTGGTTGAATATCCTTATTACTACACAATTGGGTACAGTCGTCTAATATGAGCATTGTCTGCTCATTTTGATTTAAATATTTCTCTAGGTCGAGTTCTGGCGTGAACTCAATGTTATTATGTGATTTGCTAAATTCTGTAAACTTATCCTGAAAAACCTGGTATATATATACAAACCTATTAAATTTGGTTCTGAATATTTTTTCGGAATCGGCAACTAATGTATTTAAAACCCATGTGGATTTACCGGAAAAAGTCCCTCCACACACTATAATAGTGGAGGCTGGGCTAAGTTTATAATCTGTTAAGTTCATCTCTCTTGCTTTAATAAAACTAACTAAAACTAAAGCATGTGAAGCTAATTTAAAGCATAATCAGTTGTAGTACTACTATGCTCACTCGCATCATCATCATCATCATCATTACTGGATGATGATGGACAAGGTGAGTGTGAAGAAACAAAGCCGTTACCATCAAAATACGGTAGCTTTAAACCACGTTTTAACTCAGGAAGCTTATTTAAATCTATCTCCTTATCCTCTTCTTTGAATTCCAGTATTTTTTGACGACAAGCCTCTTCTAATTCATCTAGGTTACCATGCTCATTTTTTGTTTGAAGTACAATGCATAAAAATGTTTGTGGTGATTTATTTATTAGTTCTCTAACACTATCAGGGATATCTAAAACATGCAATAACATTTCTCGCAACTTTCTTATGAATTCAAGATTTGAGTACATTCTTTGATATACCAGCTTTGTCTCCATGACCTCATTCGGCCATATATATTCTAGGCTACATAATGAAATAATCAAAAACAGGCTGCTGACCTTATAGCTAGAGCTAATCGCCAAAGTCTGTTTCGCCCGGCAATTGACTAGCACCTCCTTCGTTGTATCTACGTAGTGGTGAAGCAAAGCTCTACTGTCTGCAACGTTTCCTCCCCATTTTCGTGAGTTGTGAATTGTGGATTCTGGAAATTGGTCTAATTTCTCCATCAACCCATCAAACTCGTCCATGGCTTTACGCACTTCTGTAGGACAAGCACAAGTATATATCCAATTGGCCACAACATTGTGGGCGATTATGGCAGAAACGCCCCTGAATAAGGATTTTAAATCTTTTGCAAAGTCCATGATCTAAAATAAGATATTCAATGACGATTAAAAAAGTGTTACATTCACTTTTTCCATCTATGAGAGTAGAGAGAAATATGATAGCAGCAATGAAATAATATGTACAAGTAGCAGCAATAATCATAATGATGCTTCCACGATTTAGGAAATAAACATTAGCAGACACATGACGCGTTTACTAACATTCGCATAATTTATTATTGACGTCAATTAGGTTCTATCTGGTATGACGTCAACTGTTAGTAACTCTATCGGATATCAACTAAAATGAATCAGTTACAAACCTGATGTTACAGAATTACAATGGATCCGTTTTCACGAGAAACGCGTAAACGCTCAACAATAATAGAGCGAAAATTTAACTGTGACTACCCTGGCTGTGAATTTGAAACTTCTAGGGCGTACCTAATGGAGGAACACCTCCAGTGCATACATTGTTGCTTACGTTGCAACAAATACGTTCAGCATCTTTCGTCGCATTATTGTCCGATTGTACAGAGTGGAGGTGGAGAAAGTGAGGAAAATACGCTACCACCGTATAGGCCACAAGACCTAAACATGGGCTTGTTCAAATATAAATTAAGTGCCCACAACGGGACAATCACCGAGTTTATACTCACATATGAAGAAAGAGTTGCCACCATTGGACAGGCATATGAAATTGCGTACGCTTCGCTCGAATCACTTTTAACGCAATACCTACAGTACTTTAAAACAGTGAAGTTCCAAATAATATTAGAAACCGAACTGATGCAACATAACGAAAGGGAAATCAAGATTAGATTTCTACGCTCAACGTTAATACGGTTGTTACATAAGAATTTTTTTCATGATTCAGTAAGTTTCTCTGAAGCGTTTATTCAGTCATTTCTCGATAACTTTTCCGATAGTTCTAGCGGGTTTACACTAGTTAATGTACGATCGATGGAGCTAAGAATAATGCAAATACAATTAATCCGACCTCGTGGATGCTGTACTCTTCCAAAAGAGCTGGAAAAGAAGCGTGGTTTAATTTCAGTGAATACAACAGATAACTGCTTTCAAATTTGTGTTACTTTGGCTTTGTGTTACAATATAATTACACTGCCTGGATTAACAAAACGATTTCCGGAAATGAATCGAGCAGAGAAGGACCGGTTCAATCGATACATAAGAAAAAATACATCGTATCCTAAATACATAAAGTATGTAGAAGGCTCTGGTTTGGCTAACTTTAATGGTTTCGACCATGAAGTAGCATTAACTAATATTTCCGCATTCGAAGAACAATCTAAAATCAATGTGAATGCTTATTCTTACGAAAATGGCTTGTATCCCGTGCGTATCAGCGAAAAACAATTTGAAAGACAAATAGATCTTCTGCTCATAGATGGTGCTGAGAGCGACAATGGTAAAGTTCACTACCACTACGCACTCTTGTATGATTTATCAGCCTTTCTCGGCAAATCCGGATGTCCTAAACTACGTCTATGTAGGACCTGTCTACAAAATTTCCCAGAAACACTGGAAGAGCATAAGAAAGAGTGTATGATACTCCATAAATTGAATTACAGTATATCGAAACATATCAAGTTTAAGTTTAAAAAACTATACACACGTCTACCGCTTCCGTTCTACCTTGTTTATGACTTTGAGGTATCATATACTAAAGCACTTCAACAAGACGTATCCTCTCATCCATCATCAAAAAAGGAATACTTATTAGGAGTGAGTGGATACTATTTGGCGCTATTTTCGTATGATGGATTGGTTTATGAAGAGTCCAATTACAAGAACGAAAATCCCATACTGTCTTTTCTCCAAACAGTGATGATGATAGCAGATATTACTGCTAAACATATCGGGGAAGCGACTAATAAGTACCGCTTAACGCGAAAAGACATACTGATGATGAAATGCAGCCGCAGCTGCCCCTACTGCAATTCAGTTTATGATAACGGAAAGCATAGGAAGGTTCTACATCACTGCAAATTCGACAGAACTTACACTGAATGTGTATGCTTTATGTGCAACAACTTCCTACGTAAAAAGAAACAATTGATTTGTATTTCCTATAACTCAGCGTCATTTCATCACGGTATGATTCTTAAAGGGCTGACTTGTGAAATGGCTAAACACGTCAGTGTAATAGCAAAATCTAATGATAAGATACTTGCCCTATTTGTGAATAACAACGCTAGATTTATCGACTTTCGAAGTTTTGTGGACGAATCATTGAATTCCCTAGCACTTCAAACCGGTACTCAATTTAAAATGACTTCCGCTCAGCTTCAAAATCCGGATGATCTAGAAAAAATAGTCTCTCTTGCAACAAGCATTCGATTTTGCCAAGGGGGAGTCGATTTGAAAAAGGAAAACTTTCGAGATTTACTAACTGGGGATTTGATTTCTGAAGTAAATTTTGAAACATTACGCCATCTGTACACAAACTTTGCAAGTATACAGGATTTAAAGCGATATTTACTACGAATTTCAACTTTAGTACTAGCGGACATATATTTAAACTTTCATAACTATACCTTTAAATGCTATGGGCTATCCATAAGCCACAGTATCACGTTCAATGCTTATATATACGATTGTGCGATGTTCATTTCCAAGGCTGAATTTCATTTTATTAGAAATGCTAACATGATTCAATTAGTCCGAGATAATCTGCGAGGGGGCGTAAATGTAATCAACTGCAATTATGAGAAGTCAAACTTGGGGATTGGAACTTCGAGTGAACAGCCTTCATTTATCTTTGAACTGGATAAGAAATCCGCTTATGCTGAATGTGCGAGAGTGCCGTTACCGTACTCTGATTACCGGTATCTGGATTCGTTTGAAATTGAACAATTTAACCTTGATAATATTAGCAAGGATAAAAATGTGGGATATCTTTTGCTTGTGAATTTGGAAAACACCCCACTTTCAAAGTCAATCACATCGATGCTCCCGCTAGCTCCAACAAAAGAGCAGATCCCTTACAATGCTCTTTCTGAGTATCAGAAAGGCTTAATTTCAGAAGTGCAATACAATTCAATTTCTTATCCTAAACTTCTGTGTACATTTAGCAATAAAGAACGGTATCTCGTGTATGGGCCATTGCTACAGCTTTATTTAAAGTTAGGGATGAAGCTAACAAAGATCCATGAAATCATAGAGTTTACAGCAAAGGATTATTTAAAATCATTTATAGATCGTAATTTAAGATTAAGATGCCAGACAAATAATCCATTGTTCAATAATATTTTAAAACGCGCCAGTAATGTTGTTGTTGGCAAACTGTGTCCAAATCTAAGCAAGTACAGTAGTGTTAAGGTGTGTGTGTCGCGTTCCGATTTCCTCAGAAACGTGAGCAAGCATACTCACTCTGAAGTAACCATTCTATCCAACGACATCACCCTCGTACACCACACAAAAACGAGAATACCATATAATTTCGCATCGCTTCAATATTTTGTTATACTTGATATGAACCGATTAAATATATATAGATTTCTATATTTCGAACTAGTTCCGGCTTTTAGGAATAGCAATATTAAAGTATTGGCCCACAACACGGATAATTTTATTTGTAAAGCGTATTGTGATAAACCAACATTGCTCAATAATTTCCTTAAAATTCGCCATTCGATTGACGATTTGAGCAAGCTAACAAGTGATAATTTATTTCGTAATGAAAAACAATTTGGATTATGGAAATTAGAATTTTTAAACATTAAGAGATTTCTGGCATTGAAACCCAAATCAATGTGTTTAGTGTTGGAGTGCCAATGCGAAGAAAAACTGGAAATTTGTGACATTTGCAACGTGATAAAGACAAGCTGTGCACCCCTCCATGTATCTAAACAGTTTAAGTTTAAAACTTTTTATGACGCGTTAGAAAAGAATGTAATAATTAACTATAAGTTGATTAAAAATGAAAATTTTAATTATGCTTTATATAATGTTAGAAAGATAGGTCTAAGCCGACTTGACTTTTGTAGATATTATGTAGATTTCAACAAATCTTGTCCATTCTATTCATGAAATATGTATATATGACATTGTATAAACCTCTCTGTGAATGATGATGATGATCATCTATTGATGCAAATGATATGTGCAGAATAAGAAGTAGTAGAGGCAAAAAATGTTATGCAGTTTAATTGTATTCTTATTTGAAAGTTTGTCTTTCAATTTATAATTAAGTACAATTAATATTCGCCGTCTCCCTCATCATCCTCACTATCGCATTCAGATTCATCTTCAGATGAAAATTCATCTTCTGAATCTAAATAGTCTTCATCCACTTCACACTCATCCAAAATATACGGGTTTTTATGATGGGCCATTTATATGCAGTGCTTATTAAATACGCAATTTAACAGAGAAAATTAAACTCACGCTATTGTATCAACTGCTGTATTGCAAAGCGTTGCTGTTGTTTTCCCGAGAGAGAGAGGGAGAGAGAGAGGATGAGAAGAATGTAAACTTGTTCCAAAATATCAACACTGTTGTAATCTGCAAACCTCCAATTTAGTTATTTGATGTGTTATTATTAAATCTGCCACGGTCAAGGGGTGTTTATTACGGTTGAGCAATGGTTTCCTTTCTCTTCTTATTGCCCTTGATCTACAAAGGGGAGTAAAAGAATTTTTAATAATGAATGATATTTTGATTAGTGTGATGATAAATATTCGTAAATTATATGCATATTACTTACCCAGTATTATTGAACAACTTCTGCTGTTTTCCCGACACTAATTAATAAAGGCGAAAGGAAAAGTGGATATTCTGAAAAGTATTTAAGAGTAATTTAAACACTTATGTCGGAGCAAAACCAGAGAATATTTTAAAATGTTAATAATCTTACTTACATTTAGTATTATTATCACCGTTGCGTTTTTTGGACTATCAACTGGGAGTCAACTGAGCCAAACTGATTTCTGAAAATGATAAAAATATTCAATATTAAAATACAGATTTGTGAAATGGAAATGGAGCAGATAATTAAAACTTAATAATTTTTACTCTTACTCACATTAGGAACGATTCACTTTCACTTATTCGATGTTTTATTTAACTTGATGCTAAACACAGTTGAATTTCGCACAAGTACTATTTTCAAGACTTTGCTGCTTCTTCCAAAACTGACAACTTAATTTTAATCCTGTCAATTAAACACTGAAACGGAAAAAAAATTGCCTTATATATACAAATGAATGAATGGAAAGTGAGAGGAAGGAATGAGGATTTGCAAATTAGTCTTTGTTCACTTCCTCATTCATCCGTTTGATCACACTTGCTGGGGGGTCACATGAATAAGGTTGTTTCATTACACGTTTCATAGTTTCATCATCATTCAACTTGGATTGATTTTAGAAACAACACAAAAGCTGTTTCGCCTTGATCATACTTATTTTTTACGAGAGGAAAAAGAATTAAAGCATAAAGCAATACTTTGGCGATGAAATGAAAGGATGGCATTTAGTGATTTGAATCGGTGGTGGTGGTCGTTTTCGCATCATGATCATTGTCATTATTATTATTATCAAAGCCGTGCGCTTACAAATACGCGAATGACGTCACAAGCTCATTCATTAAACGCTAATAAACATCGCTGCCGCATTAATCAAGTTCAAGTTCAATAGCGAAGCAAGCGTATCCATCATCATTCACAACAACAACAACGAAATCTGCAAAAAAAATCCTCATCGTACACCAACACAGCCTCAAACACGCCCGACCTTGAAACAAGCCAACAACAACCCCGGAGGAGGCTAGGGGGAAGCCTGGGGGGTGAGGAGGGAGGTGGGAGTTNGGTGGGAGTTGAAGGGGATTGAAATAATTTATGCAGAAATACGTAAAGAATGATCTCAAGCAACCTACTCATATACACGACCAAAATATAAATACGTTTCCTTACGTGTATGCCTATTGCCTATATTAACTCATCGCATTACATAACACATTCGAAAGTAAAATTGCAAATAATTATGAAATTATTATTAGTTTGAAGACGTGTTTTGTTTGAAAATAATTAGGTGTTCCTAGTGTTTGGCAGCAAACATATTTTTATGATAATGAGTAACGATAAAAAGTGAATGAGCAAACTTGCGCATTTGTGCACACGGAACCTTATAATATAGTAATTCTTTCTGCTATTTAAAACAAACTAATGATTTGATTTCAACCTTGTACAATGTAGTTCATTTCTAGACGTTGCACGTTGAACATTTTCTTTAATTATATAGTGTTTCGTATTTATGTGCAATATGGGCAGTCATGCAAAAAATTAACACTTTGCTTTAATACCAAAAAATATATTATTGCGATATGACCGATAAATTAAAACTAATAATAGTTTGCCGAATACACGTAATTTTTTGTTTCTGCAGATCTTCGTCTAGATTTATTGGACGGTCATCATAATACCGAATTAGTTCAAGCACTATATGGACTTTTAATGCTTCTTCCGCAAAGTGAGGGATTTCATGTTCTTCAGAGGCGATTAAATTGTGTGCCTAGTTTTCACTTACCTCCTGGGAGCAAGTAAGAAACTTCCTCTATTGTATCTTACATGTAATCGATCGTTATATATGACTTCCTTTTATAAACTTTTGTTTATGAATTTAGGTTGCATGGAACTGCAAAAATTGAAGAGAGGGTCCATGTCAAAGATATCAAATTTGACGAACTTCTCGAGCATTTCAAAACGGTTCAGGATAGACACCGAAAGGCTAAGCAAGCTAATAAAGCTGCTGAATTGATAGACAAAGGTATGAAGACGGTAGAAATTTAAACTTACAATGTTGATAATTTTTAATTCGTACTAGTGACTACAAAAATATATTGGTAGATTGAAGGATTAGTTCATTGTGTAAAGAATATTAACTTTAAATGGCAAATTAATAACAATTTTGCTTTAACCAGGTATGCATTCCAATTTATATAATATTTGGCGATATACAATCAGATCATTAGTGTATTATGATTTCTAGTGTTTTGTAATTTCAATTGACAATACTATTTTTTGAATCACTTCAACTACCAGTTAATTTATACTATGTTAAAAGGGGAAAATTAAAAATCTAGTCGTGAATTTTGTTCAATTACCCAAATAGGTATTAAAATATCATGAGGTGTTGGTCCAATGGTTATCACAATATTGGTTTTTATTTCCACATTGTTATTGTTATTATTGTAAAAATACAAATATTTTAACTAAAAATCTCAATAAAAAAGTTATGCAAGTTAGAACTTTCAAAGTCTCCTAACAAATAAATGGTAATTAATAATCCATAACACAGTTGCATTGTATTGTGAAGATTTCATTTAAAGTACACCCATAGTTAAGTAATTTAAAATTTTATCGTTTATAACAATACAGGCATTTGCATTGATAAAGGGGAGACATAATTTTTTTAACCGCTACATACTTCCGTTTGACTTTCCCGATAGATCGGAATCATTTTTGTTTAAACTATTTCTGGTAGAACTAGGATTCGATTCATAATCCTTGACTTCCATCCGAAGATAAAAGGGAAAGTGTTAAAGTTTGAAATTGATTCACTAGCTCAGCATTTTCTTTTAAAATGGTCCATACTTCTTCCTGAACGCTTGTCAGCTCTTTCAGTCCTTTATTAAACGTCTTTGCATATTCCCGACGGCTACCCGTGGAGCGGTTACTTCCTTTTCTACTTGAGGGATGGTAGCTGGTTTCAAGACTGCCTGATTTACTAATACTATTATCTTTATCACTTAACTCTGTTCCATTCAGCCCTCCACCACCCCCTTCTCTACTTCCCGTTCTACGCTTTTGAGGTGTGTAGGGCTTCAAGCCGGAAGTGATACTATTTAAATCAGTCTGATATGTGGTAACGGCGTCTTTCAGGCGTAACAGGTACAATTCAAGTGAATCCTCAAATTCATAGGTATCTTTTGCCAGAATTTCCGTTTGTATGAAGGCTGCTTGGGCAGTTTTGTACCAATCTGAGAGCACCTCAGTAAGCCGGATAATGGCATGTTGACATTCGTCATTTAGTAATTCGGACAGACATTTGGCCTTTTCTTGCATTTTAATTCGCTCAAGGATATGGAATTGTTCGTCATTATATGTTAAATTTCGAGTAGCTCTGTCTCTCAACAGGTGCTGCCATGATTCCCGAAGCTTTCCCACGTGTGTGGAAGCTTTAATTGATGCTCTTGATATGTCCTTGATTTCCTGAAGTAATAAATAAATGAAATAGCAAACATGAAAACCATTTTCTGTTAAAAGCAGTTATGACAGATTCAGTTTATAAAATTGATATAAAATCATACCGTGGTTGCCTCCTCCCACTCCGACATTAGCACATTGTTTTCCACAAACCGATTATGTAACTGCTTCACAGGCTGCTCCAGATCAATCAAATGGCTACTCATATTTTTAAACTCTAGTTGCTGACCTTCAACCAATTGACTAATATTGTCTAGTTTAGCATAAACGTTTTTCTCTGCACTCGGAATCGCACCCAGAAATGAATGACAAGCTTTGTGAAATTGACTCATGAGATTTAACTGTTGAGTCAAGGATTGTATCACACTTTGAACTTGAGAACCTTCTTTGGTAACAGTAACAAGCTCGGAGGCAATCACTTCGTTAATCGTTCTCACCGCTTGCGTTATCAAACTCACACTCCGACAAATCTTTTCCACTCTTCTTTTATAACAATAGCCCACTCCACAAGTGTGCTTCGCAAGGCTAGCATCATTTTCAACATTGACTAAATTGGGGAAAGCTGGAAACTTTGGTAAATCTTTAGTGTCCCATTCAAGAGAAACGTTATTGTTTTCACGATGGCATAATATGAGTGGCATGTCATCCGTGGTCATTGGAATAGCAGAGCTAGGCTTTCTTCCATTATCTAACAGTTTTACTACGTTGGCTTCTTTATAAAGTAAGATTTGATTCTCTGGAGAAATGTCAGTTTGATCACTGAGGAGACTCTGGAAATCGTTCAAGTCTTTTTGCACAGTCACATCCATGTACACACGAAGTGATTGGATTTTATTTACAAAGAACACATGAACTTTCTTTCTTGACAATATATTGAGCACGGCAGAGAAAAAATCTTCAAAACTCCAACGCTTTCTTGGATCTACTTCCATTAAACCGGCAAGAAGAGGAGTAATAAGCGTTTTTAACCCTGCGCTGATTTGGCAAGTGTTTGGTAGTTCCCGTTTCCATTCAACTGGGCCGTTTTCAGTTGTTTGAATACCGGAAATCACTCCAGATTCCTTTTTTGTTGTTATAAACCTGAAATATGACAGCAATTATGTGATTGCTTCTGCTTGAAACATTTTTATAATTTAACTTGTGTACGCTATCCAAGACTTATGTTATCATTTACGTACCACATCATTTCCTTATTCTTCCTGCCTCCATACGGCCTAAACGGTAAATTTCCGGTAGCCACGTGGTAAAGCGTAACACTTATCGACCAGAGATCTACATAAGCACCAAAAGTTTTTCCTGCAGGTTTTCTTAGCACAGCTCTCTCGTACATATCAGGCGATAAATATTCTTCAGTTCCATCTTTACAAAAAAAAAGCAAAATTGCATTAGTGTGCATAAATGATGCAGTGTGCAAACAAAATGATGAAAGTAAACACTAAATGCAAAAGAATAATCTGGCAAATTTAGTAGAACTTACACCGTTTAAGTAAGAGCACTCGTTTACATTGCTATCACGAATACTTAAAATAGTTATTATTCAACAACTTGATCCTGTTACTTTTCATACTTAATTAAATAGTTTTGAACCTCAATACTTTTTTTGCAAATCACACCCAATTACAAGAATTTACCACTTAAACTACATGTTTAGAACTTCATTAATGAAAGTGTCCAAGTTGAATAAGAAAGTTTTGAGAAATGTTATGCGAACTTGCACATTTCTTGCTTATTCTGTCTTCTTGCTGTTAAATTGTTAAGCTTTCGAAGGGATTTGTCTTACAAGACAACGCAATCAAGGCAAACTAAAAGGGGCTTTCGTTGAAGGATTACGTGAGAATTTTGAGAGCGTGAAGCGATTATAGTTGGCACAGACGCCCTCATCAATGAACAATTTCATACAAAACTTTACAATTTTTATCCTACTTTGCCCCCTAATTAAATGAGCAGTGAAGTTATCAAAATGTAACAAATGATAAAAATAAGCGCGTTACTATTATTACTACATATCACATCAAAGAGAGTGAGGAAAAGTATTTTTTGCGATAAACTCTTCCTTAAACTAAATTGATTTGCATCTTAATAACACTGTTTGAGTTGCATAGTTTTTAAAAACTTTTAGTGGTTTTATTGCAATTTCTTAAGGTGTTTTAGCATGTCAAGGATCCATTTTAGGGGAGGATAAGCTGCAACAATGTGTATCTCCTTGAATTTGCATGTATGTAAATTATGATCAAATTTGTGTCGCTATCTCTGCCTTGTCACAGTCTCGTAAAAAATTGTCATGCAATTCACATATCAGCAAAAACAGTCAAATCGACATGATAACTTCCTGAAACTCAAAAGAATGTGTGTGGAACTCAGCCAGAACCTCTTCCCTATAAAACTTAAAATTTCGTTATTATACAATTCAATTGTCCATCCCAATACGCACGCACTACGCACGCTTTCATGATTTTCCATAACGTATTTGAATCACAGTAACAAACTACCCCTTCAAATCGTGTTATCTGAAATTTTAAAACAAAAAACAAGCATTATTATATATAATTAGAAAAAAATATTTCACGTGCTTTTTTAGATTACGCTTGGGTCTTATTCTCAGCTAGATTATGATTAGATGATAAAAATATTTCCACAATGAAAATTACTAGTTTAAATTCAAAACCTGTCACATAGTACGCAATTTTTCATAATTTAAATATTTTTATTGTCAGTGAGGCCAAGGCAAATAATAATTATGAGTTAGTCATATATTTAGCATACCAATAATGAGAAAAGTTGAGTTTTAAACAAAAGATGAAAAATGTGTGTCGACTTCGACATAAGTTCATATAGAGAAGAAATCTAAACAGAGGAAACCACATAATGTGCAACACTTCACCGACTACAAAGGCTCATTCTGCAGAGTTTGCTAACTGTCTTTACCCATGTATGACTGACAGATTTCAAACCTGACTTGAAAAAAACAGTTTCAAAAATTATAGTTGTTCAGCAGTGCCTGCACACAGTTTCTTAATAAATGTATTTTTAACATAAATTAAAAATATGATATTTAACCATTTCCTTAAACCAACAACGAATTATACGATCATGAGTACGGGAAACGATTGGCGTTTGCAAAAACTGTTAATTTAAAATTAAATTATCATTGATATGGAAAAGGAAAGGGATTTTGATGTTAATGAGAAATTAATCCAAAAACTAGGTTTGTAGCAATAATGGAATTAAATCGCAAGACAAGACGCAAAAAAATTCTTGATAAGATATTCAAAACAGTACAAAAAACACTTTGAGATGTCTTGATAATTTTACATGAAATTCAGAATTGCTGAGTATCTAAACCATTGAGATGTGAAGGTTGTAAACTTTTTACTCGATTGAAATTGATCTTAAACTTGCAAAAAAACTAACG
>JAHZNK010000944.1:0-10615 GCA_027744615.1 Lepidocyrtus cf. nigrosetosus NNG-2020 | reverse complement strand
GCCCATGAAACAAATGGCACAAAAAGTTGAAATGAAACGTTCCGTTTGGAAGTAAATCCCAAAGGAGAGGATGATCAGCATTGTGCATTCCCAAATCCTGAGGAAAACGTGCTTCAAATCTGGTTTGAAATAGCCTTCCGACTGAAGCTCTTCAAAAAGCTTTTTAAAATCTTGATTCAGTGACTCATGTCTTGTAAGAACACTTGCCTCCAATCCACCTTCAATTTTAATCATTAATTAACTTTTAAGTTAACCCAATTTTTAAATAATTAACTTACGTTCATTCGGAAGGGCAGGCCTCCTCCTAAAAGACTTCATAATCGCTGCAACTCTCTCCTTCGATCGGTAATGAAATTGTTGAATGGCTTGGGTCGCATCTTCCCCTTTTTCTGTGTAGAATTTAATTACATTTCCGCCTGGATGCCTTCCAATAAAATCCGTAACGTCGTAGAAGTATCCATCGTAAAGGATTTCGAACTTGTTTTTATTAATTTTTAAAGCTTCGTCTTCCTCTTCTATTACTTCCACTTCCGTTATTGTCTGAGTGGAGACATTACCGTTGGAAATGTACGGTGGCATTTTTAATTAACAATTAATTACTATTATAAACAAAATATTCACGAGTGAGGTAAAGTGAGATTGTTGCTTTTAAAGTTATCATGGACAAAACACTTCCTCATCGGGACAAGGACAAAAAGTAAGTGAACAAGGTTATCTTTTTATTTTTTATCATTTTTATAAAATGAAGAAATGACAGGCATTAAAAGCATGGACAATCGGAAGTTAATGATGCAATGATAAAAACCCGAGAAAAAGAAACCAAAGTACGTCTTGTTTATCCCTCCCGTGATTAAAAGTATTAAATAGTTACATCCGGTGTGTTATCATCATTTTCAATAAAATTAGTCTTGAAGGGATGCAGCAAACAATGTACCTAAACCTTCAAAACTGGCTACAAAACTTGTTTACAATTAATCCAGACAGTGTATTTCATTTTTGAAAACTTCTCATCATTTAACACTTGTCCAGCGTACATTGTTTCAAGTGTTTTTTAAAAATTGCATAATAATTACGCAACTTTAGAGTACTCTTACAAAGGCAATAGAAAGATTGATAGATATTTGCAAACTTGTTTTGTAACAATGTTGCAAGAATTATTGCATAGAAATTCGCAAAAGGGTGGATTCTTCGGGAAAGTTTCAGAAGTTTTAACGTGGATTTGGATTCGCTAGTAAATATTCACTAATTAGATGAAGGATTTAAATTCTCATAACGCTGTAGTCACATAGGGATACGATTCTAAATGCGGCGTACCTAAAACAATGATATTTCGTCTTTATGATAATGCAACCTTGCATGAGGATTTTATTATAATTTTGGAAAGATGAAAGAGTTTCCAAACAAATTAAGAATCAGTATCAAATCGGGATTCAAAGTATGTTTTTGCTTTAAAGTGTCCGTATAAAAAAATTGAACAAGATTAATTGAATTTAAAGTTTATTCAAAGCTGAATTGTGACAATAAAATCTCACAGGTACGTTAAACAATCGCATTTAAAATTATAATTAAACCTTAACCAGAAAAATTTTAAATTAATCTTCATCTCGGAACATACCCGGACCTGTAAGTTCCCTCCCCACATGATCCAAATTCTTCAACGCCAACTTGCACGCTTCAGGATAAGTAAAAACGCGATAAGGCAGGTCATACTTTTCCGCAAGTGCCTTCACCCTGTGAGCAATCAGTCTCTGCTTAAACTGGGGCATTGTAGGAAACAAATGATGTTCAATTTGGTAATTCAGATAGCCCATCCAGCAATCCACGAACATATTTCTTGAGATATTCGCCGTATGCGTTAAGCTATACTCAATCCAATGCGTGGGCCTATCCGCCACCTCCAAATGAGAATGATTTAGTGAGAAATTAATCCCCAGGAAGAAGGCAAACCAGTAGCCTACCAGGATAATGTAAATTGGACCTTGATAGAATCCAAAAATAACGCTGGGGATGCCCAAAAGCAATTCAAGATACGCTTTCTTCTTTAGTTGATATCTCGGATGGATTATCCACCGCCAAGCTATTGTAACTACGAGCAAATCCAGTGTAAAATAGAAGAATGCCTGGTAACGAATAAAAATATTGTTGATTTGCTCTTTTTTCGTCACTGCTCTCTTGTGGAATGCGACATAGGGCAGAGTAGCCAAATCCACGTCGTGATGAAGTCTTTGGGGCATTGCGTGATGGCGATTATGCTGGGAATTCCACCAAACTGCGGAGCCTCCTAAAGGTACACCTGAAAAATTCACAAATTAACAAAATCACATAAAATTTAACTTTATTTGTATTATTTTGCTTACATCCAGCAATCATTTGAATAAATTTATCAATTTTCGGCCTCCCAGTCAATGAATTGTGTCCCCCTTCGTGCCAAACCCAGCCACAGCGACTGTACGCAAATCCGATTAAAATACAGGAAAAAAACTTTGGCCAAAAAGTTTCAAAGTAGATGCCCAGGGCAATGCTGAAAACACAAAACATGAGGCATTCCCAAACGCGGAGGATGACGTGTTTAATATCCGGATCAAAATAGCCTTCCGCTTGCAGCTCTTCCGTTAGCTTTTTAAAATCTGCGCTGAGGGCTTCATGTCTTGTAAGAACTCTTGGCTCCAGACCACCTATAAAAATTTTAAACCTTAGCGCCAAAACCTAGAAAATAGTTAATTTTTTTACTTACGTTCTTGCGGTGGAGCCGGGCGTTTTTTAAATGACTTCATAATCGCTTCAACCCTGTCCCTGGAACGGTAATGAAACTGTTGAATGGCTTGGGTCGCATCCTCTCCCTTTTCTGTGTAGAATTTAATAACATTTCCGCCCGGATGCCGGTCAACAAAATCCGTAACGTCGTAGAAGTATCCGTCATAGTAAATTTCTAATTTTTCTTTGCCCCTCACACTTCCAGTATTGCTTCCTTTATTAATCACGTCTTCACGCTCTGGAACCGTTCCACCTCCAATATTAGGCGGCATTATTTAAAAAGTTTTAAATTTTTAACTTGGGACAGCACAAAGAGAAATCAAAGTCTTCGCCTCGTACTCTTTTTTAATATTAAATAAATTTTAAAACTTTTTATAATTTCTTATGCAACCAGAAAATTCTTTTATTTTTTTACTGACGACAGCGACCGGATGTTACCTCAACGCTCGGGGAGAGCTTTTGAGGAAAAACTGGATTGAAGGGATTGCGAAACATGCTGAGGAGGAGAGTACCTGACGGCAGATAAGATAACCAGTTTAAGCTTTTAATTATTTCTCAGGTTTTCTACTTTATGTTTGTCTGTCCGTCCATTTACTTCGGACTATTTGCTTTTTCATGGATAGTTTAGTTAATATAATCTAGTTGTTATCATTTAACAGGGGTTTTACGCGTAAAATCCACAATCCTAAAGATTTTATGATGACGATGATGCAGACAGTAGAGGAGGAGTAGGAACTATTCTTGCTTGCAATGTAATGTTTTCATGCTTTACAGAATGAGAACGTATCATGGGAAATTTTTCGGAGGAATTCTCTCAGATTTAATTAATCAAAAGTAAAAAAGACGATTGACAACAATGAAAAATGATGCAGAAGAACTGGAACCATATGAAGGTTGCCTACTTTCAACAAGAAATCCAAAAAAGGGTTGTGATGTTGATGATGCAATGCTACAAAATGCTGCTTATGTTGCTATTTGTTTATTATTCAAGCTTTTATGCAGGTTTTTAGATCAGACTGACTTAAATTTAAAATGCTGCAAATAATTTAATGTTTTTGAATGAACTTGATTTGCTTTTTTCAACGATTCCTATTTGCACTTACAAGTGATTAATTACAAATATGACTTTCAGTTTTATTTCTAAAAGAATATGTAAATGTAAGTAAAAGCTTGCTCGTAATAATGAACAGGAAGTTGCATAACTATTAAATAGGAAGTCATTTGTTTTCCTCGTGATCTTGCGAAATACAAGGTTTTAGGTCGGGGGTTTTTACAATCAAAAGTATTCAAGCTATAAATATTTAATTTTTGGATAAATTATGCAATTTCAGACCGATTATTTAAAGTTGTATGAAGTTTAGGTAACCTTTAGTACTTTTGTCTCCACATTTTATTCGTAAAACGCATTAAGCAAAGCGTTTTTAAATGTATTTTTTAATTAGAAGGATTTCAATGCAAAAAAAGTAGTCAGAGGTTGCTCAACGGGCAAAGTCCAGCACAAGGTGAGTGTGCTCGTCCAACGTTTATCTTGTAGAGTTATCATGGCTCGTCAAAGAAAAAATTCTCACAATTATCCAATTCACTTCCTTTTCGATTTCCTTAAAATTAAAGGAATTAGAATGGAATCTTGAACGACAGTATTGAGATTATAAACTCTAATTAAACTGCAAGTTTAACAACGATTCAAATACTAATCTTTGTCTGCGATAAATCCTTTCTTTTCAATTAATGAATTATTAATGAATTTGGCAATGAACTGCAAAAACATGTAGGGTAACAATGCATTACAACCATTGTATTTTTTTAAAAATCCGAATATTTAACAGGATATGCAAAATTGTGTACCATTTACTATTACTGAATCATGCAACAATTAAAATTGCTATAATCTTTGTAATTAAAGAATGCAACTAGGGGATTTTAAATATTAGTTCGTTTTTAAACATTATTTTCAATTTTTCTTCTCACGTTTAATCTATTCTAACAAATTTGTGTTTCTGCAGAAAAATGCTGCTCTTTGAGTTTTAAAATATTGCATCTATTTTATTTAGTATTTTTAAAATCCCTAGTTTGTCAAATCTTTCCCCACCTTTCATCCAAACTCTTTGTAATTTTATTCGCAAAGCTTTGTAAAATACTGGATTGCAGAATTAGTCATTTGATTTAACTTCTTTTCCCACGTTCTTTACATTTATTTAAGGTACGTATACGTAGTTAGACAAAGTCTAATTTACCATCCAGCCACTTTTGGCAAATGTCTAAGCCAAACCAGAGAGGAACAAGAATTTTCCCACGGGTCTTGAAGAAAGAATTTCACTTTCTGTTGTACTTAATACTGGATCACAACTTTTGTTGAGTAAACCAACGTTTAGGTCTGTAGTTCACTATAATTACAAAAATTCTTGTATTCAGCTATAAATCCAATCCTCTTACGTATTTTTTGTTACTTTTTGTATTTAGATTAGAAAACAATGAATTTAAAGAAAAGTAAGCAGTTTTAAACGGCTTGACGTAAATGAAAGAAATGCACATCTGAAGAAGCGTCGAAGGTCAAAATTTTATTTAAAATAATTAGCTGTAGATTACATTTTACGTAATTGTATTAGTTAATTTTTAAACTCTTTTTGATTTCTTTTTAAACGGCACATAAAATCCTCCACCGGCCATGATTTCATCATCCCTGGAATCCGAATCAATAGGTTTGATTACTTTAGGTCTTGGGGGTTTTGTTGAAGCCACAATCACTTCCGGTTTAGTTTGAGAGGGTAAATTTGAAGATGGAATTTCCGTAGTTGGTTTAGTCTTCCGTCTGGGGGAGGTCACGGAAGGAGTTGGTCGTTGGGATGTCCGTGGCTTCTCATTCTCCGCCCTTGTAATAGGAACAGAGGGAACGAGGCGATTCGTTGAAAACGTTGGAACCGGAAGGAGAGGTTCTCTGTGTTCAACATCAGAGAATATTATCCTGCCAGACCTTGATCTGCTGCCTAATTCAACATTTTTACATCAGAAATTATTCCAAAAACACAATTTTTAAATAAAAATTGAAATATTTTTTACCTTTTTTACGGATATCTGCGGTTGCGACGCAATTTAATATAAAAACTAGTAAAACAGTTAGAATAATAGCCAAGTTCATTATTTTCGTTATTTTTAACAAATTGAAAATAAAATTTAACACAGAAACTCAAAAATGCTTCGATTAATATTGCTTAAATGTTTTAACCAAAGAAAAATCAAGTCTCACCTTCAAATCACCTGCTTTTGTAACACTGATTTTCCCAGTATTGTTTTTACGCTTTAAAAACTGGTTTTGCCATTTTTTTCTCAAACTGATGATAGAATTATTGAGATCTCGTTTTGATCAGGATATAAATCCTTGTCATTCTTCGAATTGTATTGATTTGATGTGATTTGATTAAATTACGTCATCATCAGAACCTATCGTCACGGACGTTTTTGTGATTCATAATCATAAAACAACTTTTGGACCGTTTTTTATGAGGAAAATAATAAGCTATGCATAATGATGAAAATTATTGAAAGCTTTTGGCATTTCATGTATAATCTGGATTTATTTTTAATTTTAGTGAAAATTTATAATTGTTACAATGATTTTATTATGTAATGTATGTAACTTGTATATATTTTGCAAGATTTTAATCTTCTTGCGGAACAAACCCTTTGCTTGTAATCTCCTTCCCCACAAGATTTAAATTTTTAATAGACATCATACAAGCCTCCGGATAAGTAAAAACTCGATAAGGCAAGTCATACTTCTCCGCAAGAGCCTTTACCCTATGAGAAACAAGTTTATTTCGAAACTGTGGCATTGTTGGAAACAAATGATGTTCAATTTGATAGTTAAGATAGCCCATCCAACAATCCACGAACATATTACTTGAGATATTCGCCGTATGCGTCAAACTATATTCAATCCAATGCGTGGGCTTATCCGCCACCTCCAAATGTGAGTGATTTAATGAAAAATTTACAGCCAGGAAGAAAGCAAACCAATAGGAAACAACAAAGTACCAAAGTGGACCGTAGTTCCAACCGATAATCAAACTAGGCAGTCCTACGAGCAACTCCAGATAAGCCCCTTTTTTAAACTGGTATCTAGGGTGGAGCACAAAGCGCCAGGCGAAGGTTATCACAAAGAGGTCCAGAGTGTAATAGAACAGGGCCTGGAATCTCACAAAGAACTTGTTCACTTTGTCGTTCTTCCTCACGGCTCGCTTATGAAACGCGACATAGGGCAGAGTAGCCAAGTCCACGTCGTGATGAAGCCGTTGGGGCATTGCGTGATGGCGATTATGCTGGGAATTCCACCAGACTGCGGAGCCTCCCATTGTCAAACCTAAATATTTACATAAATATTATAAGACTTTAAATATATTAGTAAATTATCTTAATTTTGCATACATTTGAGCGAAAACTAACCAGCCGATAATAATTGAAGAAACTTATCCAGTTTTGGCCTTCCCGTCAGTGAATTATGTCCCCCTTCGTGATTTAAGTAAGCACAGCGGCTGCAAGCAAATCCAATGAAAAAAGCCCCCAAAAATTTACCAAAAAATCCACTTGATCCCAATTGAAATCCAATCCCGTAGGCAAGAGTGAGCATCATAACGCATTCCCAAACGCGGAGAAAAACTTGCTTTAAATCCGGCTCGAAATAACCTTCGGATTTCAACTCTTCAAAAAGTTGGGTAAAGTCTTTGCTCAGGGCTTCATGTCTTGTCAAAGCTTTCTCCTCCAGACCCCCTTTTTCAAATAATCAGTTTAATTATTAATTAACTTTTAAATTAAATTCTAAACTTACGCTCATTTGGTGGCGCAGGACGCCGTTTTAAACTCTTCATGATCCCTTCAACTCTTTCCTTTGATCTGTAATGAAACTGTTGAATAGCTTGGGTCGCATCTTCCCCCTTTTCTGTGTAGAATTTAATTACATTTCCGCCTGGATGTCTTTTAATAAAATCCGTAACGTCGTAGAAGTACCCATCGTAGTAAATTTCTTTTCTTTCTTTATTCCTATTCCCTGATATTTTATTTTTTGAAATTTCTTGAATTTCCCCGTGATTTATTGTATTTGGAGCCATTTTAGCTGCAGTTGTGGATCTTAAACCTGCGTAATGATTGGACTTACTGACTGCTCCATGATGAATCTACTTTGTTTTATATAATTTTGTAAGCAAATACGTATTTTCGTGGAAATTGGAATTTTCTAGTAATTATTAAAATATAATTGTGCTTGTCAAACGGCAAAGGTTGTTTAATCAAGGGAAATTTCATCTATTAAGTTATGACGCGGATTAGGTAAGCTATCGAATTTGCTACAGTCAAGATTATTTTCGATAATGGAATAATATTAAGCAAATTGCCATTATCCAATAAAGAATACATTTTCAAGCCTAAAATGTTTCAAGTTAGTTTTTGTAATTATGTTTTACGTAAGTAATAAACAATTTAGGTATTGTTGTTGTGAAAGTTTTTTATGAAATGGGCTTGTTAAACATTGTCCATCATATCAGTTCAATCTCAGGAAGTCAATAATTGCCTAAATTGCAAACTTGACTAGTATTCTGGAAGGTAATATTCTGCTAATGGGTAACCCGTGTTCTTTCATTCGAACATAATATCAAAGGTTGATTAATTACAGAGTTTGGCACAATGTAGCAATCAATACTATGGCCACACGCGCAAACAAAATACGTAAATGGTTTTGCAAACATTTTAAGCAATATCCAAGAATCAAGGGTTTAAAATATAAAACTTAATTCTTTCTCAATTTTAAAATTACCTGTTGCGAGAATGTTATTTCCGTATTTCTTTTTAAATCCAATATCTTCCACGAGGCATGACTTTTCATAACCTCAAGGAACTTGAACCAGGGCCACATGAAGACGTAACATTGACGGTTGATTTCTTAAAAAGTCGAATAATTGCCAATTTAACCTTTAAAAGAAATAGAACGAAGGGAAATCAAAGTAGTTTAAAAGATAATGCAAATTTCATCACAAAATCTTAAATAATTAAGTTTCATCATTAATATCAAAATTGTTTCGTATGAAAAAGCCAAGGCGGAACTCAACAAAGTTTACTTTTTTCCTGGTTTTACATGTGCGTAAGTGCATATGACATACCTTTCTAATGTTTTTTAACGAAGAAGTACAGAGTAGCAGGGCTGTAGCTGTGCAGGAAAGCATGTGACATGCTAAAGCATTGGAAAAAATGAAAAAAATAATCTCGTGGGAGTTTGTTATGTTTTTACCTGTCATATGGGCTGCGGCTCTCATAAAATCATTTTAATAGTAGCAATAATTAATTTAATGATGGAAAGTTAACCTGGCTGGTAATTAAGGAGAAAAGTGACTTGTGATAATCGTAGTTGGATTTCGACGGCAATAATGACTTTATTTCAGGTGAGTAAAAGTGCATTTAAAGTTAAATGCGTTTTTTAAAGTTAAGTGCAATTAAGTGATAATTAGTTAAAATATGAATTATTCTGTTGATTACAGTGCCGAAGGTTCCAGTTCTTCGACTTGGAAAAGATCGACGTTGATATCAGCGTCCAGGACACTTTAAAAGTAAGTTGAGGGGCGTGTCTCTTTAATTTTGTTTTTATGATTTGTCATCAGTTTAAGTTTGTTTTAAAAGGAGACAGGAAATGATGACTGAAATAATCGTATTCGTACTGTATGACTTGCTCAGGAATTAAAAATCGATTTCTGATTGTCATTTTAATAAATAATTACAGTTTAATGAAGTAGACTTAACTATAATTAAGAATATTTTTCTGTGGTAGGGCGCCACAGTGAAATGCGGGACAAGTGGACGAGGCTGTATCTACCTTGGGGATTCAGACGGGGCGGTTCACGTGATTACAAGACAACTCCAGGCGAAAACGGTTGCCGAAGCGCATTTAAAAGGAATCCTCCAGGTGCATCAATGCCGTCAGTCTTCATTTCTCTTCACTTTGGGGGAGGATGAACCCGCAGCTTATTCACTAAAGGTTTGGGACGCCGCCCTAGTGGAACAGGATCCAATGAGGAGTCGATTAAGTTTAAAAAGTGTTATTAAATTAAGCCGAGTGAAGCCACCGACTTGTTTCGCAGTTCATGAAAATCTAAGTCTGCTGGCGGTGGGGTATGAAGACGGAGAAATACAATTGTACAGGGGGGAGCTCACGAGGGGGAGGAGTATCAAGCCGAAAATACTCCAAAGGGAGGGAGAACACGGTTCCGTGACTGGATTAGCTTTCAAGACAATGGAAAAGACAATTATTCTTTTTTCTGTTAGTAAAAACGCTGTAACGCCATTTGATGTCAGCAATAAGGATCGGGATGTTAATGTAAATTGTCACAGTTAACTTAAAATACTTAAAATAGTTAAAGTTTTACATTGTTTGATGTATTTGATGAGGTAATTAACTAATTTTGAATTTATTTTGCAGTTTCAAATTGATCCGGTGGGTGGGGACTTGAATTGCAGTTGTTATGCTGAAGGATCTCTTGAAGACCACTTTATTGTTGGGAGGAGTGATGTAAGTCCTTTAAAGATCGTCAACAGGCTGTTTACTGTTATACACATGAGGGGAGGGGTCCTTGCTATGGATTTGACGGAGAAAAACATTTATTATATTACTTCAGGGGTTATCTGCTAATCATTGCTTTGGCGTCAGTAGAAAGGTAATTAATTAAATATTGTATTTAGCTACTAATTAAATTAACTGATTAATATTTTACAACATTTTTATGTTTTTTCAGCTACCATTTGACAATCTTCGACTGTGCCAATAAATTCGTAGCCTTCTCCTCAACAATCCTCAGCCCTGAACCAATAAAAGTCGCCGCAAGTG
>JAHZNK010000943.1:0-11195 GCA_027744615.1 Lepidocyrtus cf. nigrosetosus NNG-2020 | reverse complement strand
CATTTCTAGACTCCGCTACATAATACAGTTATCTACTGTCATTAATATGCCATCCCACTTATTGTGAATTTCACGTTGACTGCTATTTGTTAGAACATATTTTAAACATCCGCCATCCTAAAGTCGAAAAATTGCAAAGTGCAGAAAGGGAAAGCATTAAAACAGGAAGCTACAGAGCAATCATAGTCTCTTTCTCGTTTGTATTTCTCCTTGCATGTTTTCCTTTCCTAGCGTAAACGACAAAACAAGAATTACCTACCAGGAAAGCAGTCAACGTGAAATTCACAATAAGTGGGATGGCATATTAATGACAGTAGATAACTGTATTATGTAGCGGAGTCTAGAAATGCAATAATATGTAGTTAAAAAACATTTACCAACATAAAGGAAGAAGAATGAACGAGCTATATATTCTTATAGAATGATGATGAAGGAAAAATTTTGTAAGCCATTTCCTCCACTTTGCATAGAAAACTGAGAAGAAGAAGCTCAAATGTTATTATGCAAATTGGCGGAGAAAAGGGTGAGTGAATAAGAGGGAGTGAGAGGAAACTACTATATGAACTGTAGGCAAAAAGCGCTGGAGAAAGCGCATTGTTTTTTTATTTTTTCTCTCATGTAAGCGGAAAATTTTTGAATGAGAGTTTGAACGAAAGACAAGGATTCAACTTTCCTTTCTGCCACTACTCTGCATTTCATGAAAAAAGGGAAAATGTTCAGAAAAAGGATGATTTTAGGCTTCCCTAACTATGGTATACCAAACGTAATACATAATATGAATCTAATATTAAACCTTGTTTTTAACAATGCCCTGCTTTATCTATCATTAGAGTTTCATTATAGTTTCGATAGTAAAAGAAAGGCGCCAGCTTGAATTGTTCCAGATAATACGAAAAAGAAAGAGACATAACAAAATAATGCATATTAAAGACAAAGATAAGTTTCGTGTTATGATAATGCTGTTACCTTTTTGGATCTTGGAAACGAGGATCAAATTTCCTCACTGCTGTAATCGTTGCATGGGTTCGTCGTGGATTAAAGTCGGTAGTGATGTTCCACATTTTGTCTGTGTTCGGCTCAATTCCAATTATACGGAGTCCACTCTTCACTCTAGCCCTGGAAGGAGAAAACAGAAAAAGAAATTTGGTTAACCTTCTTTGCTTAACATATATACATATTATGTACTTAGATCCGGATTCAAGCACCGCTACGCGAAAGGCAACTTTTATCTCAATGGAATGATGGTGTAATAGCAGGACATCAAATTCGTAAAAAGTAAAATGAAAGGATTTTCAGCCTCTTTGTTGTTTGCCTTATAAAGTATTTTTTGAAGTCACAGCAAAATGTTCTACCTAATACACTATGCTTGTTACAAAACCATCTATTTGAAAATCTGAAAAGCAACAGCAACATTCAAATGGAAGCTAATCCTTTTCTTTTTGCAGCCTTAAATTCAACACAATTTACAATGCCAGAAAAAATATGTGGATATTAAAACTCGTGCAAAAGGATTAGTAGTACTAATGAAAATGATTGTGATCATGTGTTGCTAGTTTGTCTGGCTACTGCGGATTTAAACAAAATAGAGCGATTATATCTTTGGACTTTGCACGGAAGACGTATATCTATGGAAAAGTAGATTATTTAGTACAATAATGTTTTTGAATGATTTAAGTGTTCTTTTGTATTTATGAGTTTCTACGAGTTAGGTCAACAAATCTAAAAATGATTCACTGTACAAGCATCTAATTAGTCAACAGTTAGAATAAGGCTCACAACATCTAAATGCACAAGAGGAAATATAAGATTTTAAAAAATCTTTAAATTGTCACACGTTAAAAACCTCAAACCTCAGTAACTACGAGTTAAAATCTGATCCACGAGTTGTGTATGTAATGTAATTCATATTATGCCGTTCTATATTTTCCAAAAAAATATAATGCAATTACGTAGATTGTTTGCTAATTAGATGTTTAAAATAAGACTTTCTTGGAAATCGACTAACCGTAAGTATTTCCAAAAGAGATTGTAGTCTGTGACAGTAATAATAACAATATTAATAATTACTTTGAATTAAAACGAGTGCGCAAAAAACTTATAATAATATGCCTTGAGAAAAGTAATCATAGTTAATTACAACGGTTATTTCGTCCTTTCCAAAAATTCTTGGAATATGCATATTACTATACCGTACATGAAAGAGGTAAAAGTAGTTTGCAAGGTCGATGTGACAAAAGTAGAAAGGAACCAGCCTCGTTACACTATGTTGCCTTCAATCAGTTAAGTATTGAAGACATGAAAGCAGATTTGAGGAAATTACACTTTTCCTTTTCCTTCTCCATCCCTATTATCATTACTTCTCCCGTTAAACACTCGCATAAAAATAAACGCCTAGAGTAAGGCAGAGTATCAGATTATAACCTCATTCTTGAAAGGAATAGCATGTATTTTTGCAACAGAAGACTTGGATATAGGCATATCTTATGAGCACATTAAATGCATAACTTGTTAAGAAAACCGGGAATGAGGAAAATAGATAGATGGCAACCACATTGTAAATTTGGGGGGAATGGAATGCAGGAAAAGCGTAAGTAATAATAGGTCGCTGAATGGTAGATTCTGGTAGTCATGTAAAACCATGATCGTTAATATCAGAGAAGCATCTTTTATTAGAAGGTTCGTTTCGTTCATTGATGAGACTTGATGTTATTAAGAAAATTAAACAATGTGATTCGGCGAAACCACACTCACTTGACTTCTGATACCCATTAGGGTAAATGCAAATTTTCTTTTTCTTTTCGCAACCAGCGTAATAATGCCAGCACCGCCGCCATTTCTTTACCATGAAATGGAGAAAGGACGGAAAAAGGAAAGAGGTAATTTTAGATGAGATTCTATGATCAAAATGACTGGCTTTGAGCATTGAAAATGCAGTCTTCTTTTCACCAAAGAAGTTCTTCAAGTGGAAGCTTCATCCATCCAATCTCCATCATCAGATACTCCCATTTTCTCCACGGATGTGTGAGTGTGTAACGAGTCGAGTGGAACCTTTCAGACTGTATAAGGGACTCTGTGAGTCTAGTCACTCAGCCTATTTAATTTGCATTTTACATTAGGCGAAACTGTTGAACATAATCTTGAATGAACTTGTAAATGAAATACGGATTACTAATAACAATTCTTTACTCCCTGCGTAATTAGTCCTACATAAAAGATTTTTCATATCCTGACATTATGGAGATCAAAGCAAAGTTTTTTTTATCACATGAGCAATGTGCCCTTACGAATCGAAAAACACATCAGCTTTAAACAATAGTAGAACTTTAAAAAACTCTAATGTAATAAAAATCGAATGTGCGTAAATGTATTAAAATATGCTTAATGTAAGTTCCACAATTTTCATTTCATAAGAATGATAGAAACCCAAGCATAATTGCGTTTACATAATATCATAAACAAATGGAGTAGGTAATTAGAAAGACTTGAGGAGGGGAAGTGTGGCTAGTAATATTTTTTATTTCATAACTTTTCAAAACTTTTGTAACATTTTTCACTTTATTACAAGCACATGACATCCTTCTTCGCACACAGTTAGAGAAAAGATGCTGGCACAGTCTTTTGTTGAAATAATAATACCTTGTTTCTTTCTTTACTGTTGCTCATGTTTGTGTTTGTGTGCTCTCTAGTGTCGTCTCTCACGATATCGATCTTTGGCATATTGCGTGTTTCCGTTTAGAATATTGTGGATAAGCGACTTTAGATAAATACATCACTCGAAAAGTTTTGTGGCAGGAGTAATGGCAATATGAACAGCAGAAGCGACAGAACGTATCACACGTTTAACCGTTTCTAGCTGGGAATCCTTACATACAAAATAGAAAGGAAGATCATGAACAAGAGAAAAGAAGAGAAGGCCCTGCTGCTAAAATCATCCAAATCACAAAACTTAATTCCATATCAGCTTTTCACTGCAATAACACATATATACATATACCTCAATTGCTAGAATATCTACAAGGGTCTTCCTTTTCCCTTCAGTTGAAGACAGAAAGACACAGGGAGAAATCATACATATTATAGAAAACTGTCTATGTGTGTGTGCTTTGCTCCTTTCTCTTTCGTCTTGTCGTAGTATTTTTTATCCTTTCACCACCAACTTGTGAATTTCATTTCTCCTTTCCAATTCCAAGTAAAAACCAAGCACATGCCATTACATGAAATGTCCATGTTTTATGCATTCAACTAAACAAGTCCATCCATTTTTCTTTTTCTCTATCAAAGCATCACATTGATAGGATGTGATGTTGGAAGCTTTCAAAAAAATGTATCAGCAACGTAGATTTGTTGTGCGAGATGTACTAAAAATGTTGCAGTTATTTCAAATATATTATGCTATGCTGATTGGAATAGATTTGTACTTTCCCGTTTGCTATAAAAAATCAAGGGAATGAAGGTAGTAGCAAAAAATTTGAAACCCTATCAGCAACACCACTAGAATCATCGTTTGAAATGATAAGTGGATATGTACTTATGTGCTACGTGCTAGCGCTTTCCTTTTTCACTTCCAAAACGTTGTGGAATGCAAGCGATGTGTTACATACGTATAACAACAGCGAAAAATTACTTTGATATATATTTACTTGTAAATGAGTGGATGCAGCTGCATAGCATGTAAAATTGTAAAAATGAGATAGTTACTAGAGATGAAACATAAATGTAAGGAAGGAACGTAACAATATTTTCAAATCCTATTCCAATTTTCAAGGATATATGTACGTAGTTAGAAAAGATTCTTTTTTGCTTGGTTGTTGTTGTTGCTGCTCTTCTGTTGTTTTTATCTTGCTACAATCTTTTCCTTTCCATTTACCAATAGAAAGTTGGAATCTTTGAAAAAAGGAAAATATACATTGGTTTTAACGGAATTCGACCTTTTTCCAAGGTAATAATAATAATATATTTTCAGCATTGTCGTGCGATAACTCTCTCTGGCACACCCATCAAGAGGCACTAAACCAAAAGAAAGTGAGTACATAACTTTCTTTTTAAGAAGTAAGTAACAATTTAACCGCAGCAACAACAACAGCATCACGACAGTATCAATTTCTTTCATCTCGTAGAATTGAGTTTTTCTTATTCATTTTTCTCTTTTACAATCCGTAAGCATTCACAATTCAATTCTGTAATATAATGTGCTTGCAAAAACTTATTTTATTTTCATTGAAATAATGCAATAATATGATACAGTTGCGTAGAGATAACACAATATTTGGGAGGCTGGTTATAAAGACACCACCCCTAAAACTTGTCAGTTTTTCTTTCACAAAATATCACGTAAATATTTCCAACAATAGTCTATGCATATGTTATTGTTACATAACTGCTAGTATTTCTACTTTGCAACACAACCGCGGATGAAACTATTTGAGAAAATGTCTTGTTCTTCCGACATGAATAAAAAGGAGCAGGTAGGACAACGGAAAAAAGAAAATGGAGGAAGAAAGTTAGAAAAAACTGTCAGAAGGAGTGAGCTAACTTGCAAAAACTTTTTGTTACCATATTATGATGCATAGGTGTGTTTTTAAACCGTTGAGGTTTTAAAACTGGAAGCGGAAGAATCACAAGAATAGACTTATCATCATAAGGAATGGTCCCAGGAAACCCTTTATTCTTAGTTTGAGCACCACAATCCTTTTTGTCATGTAAGTAGATTCACCAGTACACAACAGCAACTACAACTACACGCTATTTCCAGCCTGGTTTTATGTAAGACATGAGTTACAAAAGGAAAAAAGAAATGCTGTAATAGCTGGATTACGTGCGGCCGCGTGCAAAATAAATGCCTTTATAGACTGTATTTTTAAAAAAATACATCTACAAATATCATATCATATAAAAGTATAAATAGATATCAACATTTTTTTCAAATGTACTACTACAACAATCATTGTAGCCACCCTTGGTTCTCTCTAGAAATAAGATTGTTTAGAGATATCTTTTTCCTGTCACTTGTTCAGTCAGTTGAGCAAGTAGAAGTACTATAATTTACACTACTCCAGTTCCATCAGACCTCAAGCATGCTCATAATAATAATAATATAGCGGGGCCTGTTGGTGTTGCTCTCACGTTGTTGGAGTATGAAAAACCTGCAAAAATAATATGGGAAAGTAAGAAAATGAATGTGTGTACTATGCTTACACTTTTTTTAGTAGTAGTAGTAACGAAGAATGGAAGGGCTTTCCTTGAAACTTCAACTAATTTCAGTTCTGGTAAGCTTTCAAAGTATTTACTTGCCTAAAATGTATGTTTGTTAACGGCATTGGTCATAAGCATGATTTCAGTTTTTTTATTTTTAAGCTACACCACCAATTTTATACCCTTATACACTTGTGTGTTTATCCGTGTGATTTTTTCAGATCATATTACTCCAAGTGTATACTTTTCAAAAAGTTTCAAGGAAAATACTACAAAAAAGCTAAAGTAAGTAAGAGAAAAGAAGAAAAAGTAAAATGGGAGGTAAAAGTAACACTATTTTTTAGAGAAAGTGGAAAAATAACGTGCAGAAACACATTAAGTTTATGATTCCTATGACAATGCGCCATTCATAAATGTACTTGAAATATGCAGTGAAGAGGAAATGCTTTCATTGCAGAATGTAAAGGAAAAACATGCAACGACCGGAGTAAAAGTACATTTTCGTAATCATGATATAAGAAACCACTGCCTGGGGAGCTCCTAGCTTACCTTATATTTCACATTACACTTATTATCTGTCTTGACAGAGTATTTCGATATGCTCAAACAAATCACTTTATGAATAGCAGTTATACTATCTTCACAACACCCATCCTAAAAACCGGAAGCGAATGTATACTTTTAAAAGGGGACAGGAAATTTAAAAATAGGTGTACATTTGTACAAAATTTCAAATGTTGGTAACACAAATAAAAACTCTTTTTACAACTTTGGATGGAAAACGTACAAGTAAAATTTGTCAAAAAATTAAGCCTTAGTTGAAAAATATTTTATTAAAACTGACAATGGAGAAAGCTAAAATACAAAATCAACCAAAAAGGAGTAAATCAAAAATTATTAAATCCTTATTAATATGATTCTACCGCTGTTGTGCAATTATCTTTCTCGGCATGTGTGTAGCCATATTAATATTATAATCAGCAAGAGTCTTTCTGTTTCTATTAGAACTGTTGAGAACAGAAGCGTACTGATTTGATTAAACATAAAATTCCTCTGCATAAAATTTTCGAAGAAACAGTATGTAGCCAAAAAAACGTGTGGAAGCTTGGTTTAAAAAGACTTCCTTCCTAAAACGAAAATAAAGCAGTAATCTCCAGATTTAACTAAAAGGATTGCATTTTCCAACAACGTCACGGAAATTAATAGATTTTGCAAGTATGAATCCAACAATGGTAGGCTTGATGCTAGCGTGTAAAACCCAGTAGTAGTAATAGTAAGACTACAAAGGAGTTCATTTTCCTTTTTCTATGTTCCAATGGAGAATGAAAGTTTGCTAAAAAAAGTCAAATAGATAGTATCGTATTATCATCTGCTTCATTGTGTTCGCGTGGGACACGTAACTTATCGCAACCCCCTGATGGTGTTTCTCAGCTTGCTCTAGTCTAGAGTTATGCCTTGGCAATACTCTTCTTTTACCATATATTATTATGATTCATACTGGGGCTGAGCGGAGAGACATGATTTGCTGAAAGTCTTTTCGTATGTGTGAGACGTTTACCATTATTAATATTCTGATCAAGTCATTTCTTGGCATTTCCTACCTCCTCTTTCCTTATTTTTGCCACTGAAATACTATGGAGCAAGTAGAAAGTACAAAAAACGTAGAAGAAAAGAGACATATGCAACAACGGCGATATAAAAACACGTGGAGAATTTTTTTACTTATTTTTCTACTTCTTCTGGGCTTTTTGCTTTCTGTTTGTCTCTTTTTTGCTTTTCCCTATTACTTTCTTTCTTCCTATATTCCAAGTTTAAATCTAACAACTTAACACCACACCACCGTCATCGTACTCTCCTCCGTCCTTTTTCTTTACACATTCCGTTAGCTAGTTTCATATGAATATAGATAGATGCCTAAAAGCATCAGCGAAGAGTTTCAACAGTAACGAGCGTATGATATTCCTGGAGTAATCCCAGTCCAATCTAACAAAGTACAAAGACTAAGTCAACGAGGACAAAAAGGATGCGCCCCGTGATCCCGTGTATAACTTTTAAAGCTACCTTTTACTTCTTTAAAGAAATGGTTCCAGTGAAAGAAAGAGGACCAACCAAGACATTTCCCCATGCTGTTTTATATTAGTAAAAATAGATAGATGGTAATAGGTAGTCAGCAGTATCGGAATCAGTTATAAAGAGCCCTGCACTTTTATGAACGGTGATTCCATTTAAGTGGATTTTTTGGTCAATATGGCTTTCACTTTTTTGTGTTCCCACTCACTTTCCGTTTAAACGGCTTGCATGAGACGAAAGGACAGAAAAGAGAAGGTAAAGGTAAAAATGGAAACATCCCAACGTAGCAACGGCAAGAAGTTGCAACTAAAAAGTATAAACTACAAGCTTATCGAGCCAGAATCTTAAAAGACGTTTTGAAAGTAAAAAGAAAGAAAAAACATTGAAGAGAAACACTGTTGTAAATACACACAACTCATCTGATGTTTCCCAAGTCATCTTATTTTTAAAAACATCTTCTTGCAGACTTTCTAACTTTCACTGGCAGCATCAGACATGGGGGAAACAGCAGCAACACTTCAAAAGAACGAAGTGTGCAAGTCAAAACTAAGAACCCATCCAAGAAAAAAGTCGTATAAAAATCTTCACTAAAACTTTTTTCCTTTCCCCAATTCAAGAAAAAAAAAACACTGCCAGCTTTAGCAGGCTTGTTCCTGGCAGTTATTCTAAATTTGTATATTCTTGGATAAGACAGAAATAGTAGATGCCAATACTCAAGTAGTTTGAAAAAGTTATTTTAAAATATAACTCGTAAAAAAAGAATGTTGCTATGACTTTTTCAGTGAAGGGGAGAGCTTCAAAAAAGTAACATTTTTACAACTTGCTTAACTTAACGGCAATGTCTAGGTTTTAAAATGTTAGCAAGATGTGATAAATAAACAACTTCCTTTCGTACGTAGTATATAACAGTGGTTTTTGTAAGCGAATTAATGAAACTGATATTTTCTTCATTTTTCATTTAAAAATTTCATCGCTAACAGATTCCATTTTATCTTTATAAAACAAGGATTTTTCTCCACGTAATAAAAATTTCAAGAAAAAATAATCAATAAAAAGGGAAAGATATTTTACCAATAGGTACAATGTTATCTTTTGAAATTAATGGCGGCCAACTTTTATCCAACAGCTGCTGACAGTTTAGAAACAAAAAACTTTGAAACTGGGATTTCGTTTTGAATTTACAAAATGTATGCTTTAAGTGTTTTAGGTATATGCAAAGACCATCGATAAAAGAGATGACCATTTGTCATTCAGAGAAGATTACCAAAACAATAGTGCAAAGATCTTTTGAGGTAGATTTTGAACTACCTTTGTACACCAGAGTATGTTTCGTATAATGTACAAAAAACAAAGAGTTTTTCTACTTCTGTGGTTCCTTCATTGAATTTTTTGAATATACTACGGAAATGGTTAAATAAATTATGCATATGAATTAATATATGCCACTTTCCAGTCGTATTTTAAAAGGAATCTCTTTCATTCTCCTGTTTTCCGAACATATATTGTATTATATTGCTAATAAAACTAATATAATAATGGAAAAACTTAGCATGAATTCAAAGGAAATAAAGCACATTAAAGCTTCATTTTATGGTTATAATGAAACGCCTGAACTATATTTAGACAGTATATTCAAGTTGTATTCGAATGAGTAGCAAAAAGGAACACGGCAACTGTGAGGATATAAAAGCAATATTTTATAAAAAGGAAGAATATATCTCATTCACATATTTTCATATCTTCGCTTTCTTTTTCTCTAGGAATGTATTGCAGAGAAGAAACAACCGAAAACCCTCAACTTTTTTATTATTATCCTACACAAATACAAGTAAGCACGATACGGATTTGCAAAACTAATATCTTACCAAAAAGCACAAGAAAGATGAAAGATGGAAACACGTGTGGATTTACAATTCAACTCTTTATGCCAACATCTACTGTAAAAATGGGCGACGAAAATGTTTTATCATTTTTCTTCACACCTAGCAAATTTTTACTCGTTTAAAATAAATCATTTCAATTTTTTTATTTGTAAAACTTGTCAAACATCAAATTACTTTTTAATTAAAACAATGTAAAGATTGATAAGAAACATGAAAATATTGTGATCGAAGGAAACACCAATTAGGAATTCAAAACGCGAAAAGTTAAACTCTTCCTAAGTAGACACAATCCAACCAACAAGCGTGATTCTTCGAATTTAATCTTTTAAAAATTAAAGTACTTTGTGGGTGACTCGAAGAAGCAAAATAACACATGTCATTCCATGTATGATTAGGTCATTATCATCATCAAAAATGGTTGCAATCATTATTCATTTTACGGCTCCTCGTTGTGACAAGTGAATGCAACTGTAAACGAATTACACTTCCTATCCGTTTCTGCATACGCTTATTTGTACTTTGCTCCACAGCACATTCTTTAAAACAATTTAATAGGTTTCTATGTGCAACTAAACTACAACCCTTATGAAAGGGCTTAAAAGAGTAATATTTAACAGCTAATACAGTGTGACAATTATTTGCCGTTTCATATAGCAATGTCTACATAAATTTGCAGAATATGTGCTAAGACTGATATGATTGAAACCAGCTAACGGTTAATTTGCAAGTACAAGGTGAATGTGCAAAAGAGCATGGAGATTTCTCCTATCCAGTCAAGGATGCATATGTCTATATTATGCTGAGCTTCTTACAGCAAACTCTTTTTGGTGTCAATATCCAATTCCTTTGATTTTTGGTAACAATATTAGCTAACATGAGGGTAGTATCTGTGCAAAATTTTAAGACCACTAATTCAATAGCACCGGAGATACAGCGTTCCAAAGTTTACGTTACTACTACCTCGTAGGTCGATGAAATGCGTATTAAAATTTGAAATGCTTAATTGTGTTGACTAATTTAGATTAATTTAGTCATCTGTGTATTCTGATT
>JAHZNK010000942.1:0-14349 GCA_027744615.1 Lepidocyrtus cf. nigrosetosus NNG-2020 | reverse complement strand
TATTTTGGCTGAAAAGAAACTCCCGTTGCTCGATTAAACAAACGCTTCTACCTTTTCTCATTATCGTCATCATCATCATTGCTTTTCATTTAGATCAGTTCATCTGCAAAGTGTGCTTTTTTGTATAATTTCCTTAAAAACCAGAAAAAGTACAAATTTAACATGAGGTCATTATACCTTCTTTTGTTTGATGTTGATAAGCTTCTGTCGACCCAATGATTACGGAATTGTGGGCGTAAATATGACTAGCTATCAAAAAGAAAAATTAAGTTGCGAAAAATTATGCAAAATTCATTTAAAAGTTTCTTAAGTTAACATAAATAGGCGTAAGAAAAGTAATAAGTTTTTATTTATGTCATTGTCTTTCGATTTTGGAAAAAAGCTTCAAACTTACAATCATGCAGTTACCATTTTATGAATTATGATATGATAAAATGATTAAAAGTAAGAGCCAGTTAGATCTTCCAGGAAACTTAATTGAAAAACAATCATAGTTTCCTAATAAAAATTCCAAGACATTTTTCAGGTGAATTCTAAACAGTTATACGTACAGAATCCTAAAAAAGTATGTGAATCATTTAAATGGTCACCAACAAGGTTTAAATCCAGGATTCGGTTGTTTACATACTAAAAACCTGATTTCCATATGAGTTCTACCTGCTTGAATATATTAAACATTTATCAGTTTTCTTCTCTCTCCCTGTTGAACGTTATTCAGAGGCTAACCCGTTCCAGGTTCAGGCAACTCCAGATGAAGATGATGTAAACCAGCAGAGAAAGCCAATGTAAAGCCCTGCCTGTGTGCAACACTTTAAAAACGTTGAGATCAGAAAACCGAAAGAGCAACTGTATTCTTGATATTGCCTCATAGTATGATGATGATGATGATAGTTATCAGCTAAAACAACTGACGTTTAATAAACTTGTTTACTGGACACATTTCTGCATAAAAAGATGACTGTTGACCATTTGGAGAATAAAAACTTACCCGTTAATTATATCTCACAATTTTTTATATCTGCCATGTGCTGACTTGCCCCTAGTATGATTTTCACAATGCAAAACTGGATCCTGAAAAATGTTGCAAGGCAGCAGCGTCAAAGAAACTTTACATCTCCCTCAAATTGATTTTTTATCAGCTTTTTCTATAGCTGACTTGTTATACCACAACTAGACGCTGCTGCTGCGGATTCAGCCTAAATCATTTTCGCTTTAGAAAAATTCTACGAAAAATAAAAATCGATTACGGATAGATTCCTCACCATCTGGTGACGAAGATGATCTTTGGGAAAAATTTGCTCATCTTTGTATTTTTTGAACTCCATGTGCTTGCTTTAAGCCACACTTGAAGAAATGGATCATTAATTCTGTTAAAAAACTTTTCCGTGTCTTGACCCCTCATGCAAGTGGTCAACATATTTCTTACAGTTTTATATGCAAAAAATGGTCCAGCGTGTATTTGCAATATGCTTTCACATCTTTTTGAATCTTCACAATGAAGACACGCTCATTTCAACCACGCTTTCACAAGTTGTACGAGTTTTTACGCAATAATGGATTGAGCAATATTAATGATACAGTTGGTTTCAACTTTTTTGTTTTTGGCAGACGTTTAAATTGGTCCAGTTAAGAAAAACAATTTATTTGAATGCTTATTACGGCAAAATTTCTTGGAATAAAATGAAAGATGTTATTTTTCTTGTCGTAGCATATTTTATCATTTTTACCATTCAACATCTACTGATTAACTATTTCCGGTACAAATTCTTCAAATGTATATGTATTGTACAATTAACAAATAATATATATTTATAAAATCTCGCACTTTATTTCTTACAAGAGACATTATAACAAAGCAAGTGACATCGTAATCCGTCGTCAACAATTTTGCAGAATGACAAGTTTGTTTACATAACTTATCATGTAGGCTCATCAGAGTTTTGGCTATTTCCCCTTTCACCAGCTACCTCATCCAGTATTGTTTTGTGAGTTGTGTTTTGTTGATGTCGTTGCCCGGTGTCAAGAAACTAGGAGATTTAAATGACCGACTTGAACATTTTTTTGCATAAGGTAAATAATTCGTTTTATGACTATCTGCCATATGTTCCCTTATTGTTGTCCCTACTTCAACCCAAGCCAAGTGCAACCAGATCATAATAATCATAACAATAAGATGATGCTCTGCTGTTGTTACTGATGATAATGACGATGAAGAAATGATTGTTAAAGGGGTTTTCACTCTTTCTATTCCTGTTCTCTTCAAAATGGGATCATCTCCATATTTTCCTTCCTCCACGTCTCCTCCCAAAGTAGCATCATTTTGTCTGAGATGAGTAATCCAGAGAGCATGTTGTTCTCGTAGTTGTTGATCACGATGCTATGTAATCATGCCTCAGGCCTTACTACAGTTTTACTACGAGATCACTTAAACGCTCTGAATCGACTTTCATAGCGTTGCATTGATAATAAAAATAATAGGCAATCATTGTACGCAGATATAAACTTATAAAAGCGTCGTATATTATTGAAAACAAGATTAAGTGAACGTTTTGCGTGCTACGAGATGATGCTCTCTTAAACCCAACTATGCCTAACTATTTTAGAGAAATAAAGCACTTGGGCGAATTCATATGAAGAATGAATTTCGTAGATTGTACAAGTGAGTGTAATACCTTCATTAAATTGTACTCTGAAAGGGAGAGAGGAGCACATGGATGGAAGGGCATTACAAGCAACAAAAAGATTTTCTCTCGTATTCCCGAACACCTGGTCTATTGTATTGTAAATGTGCACCGACAACAAAACCTTTTTCAAATTTCAAAGCAAACACGGGCATTTTTTTGCTTGCGTGAAATACTCTCAAAAAATGCCTGGTCCAGTATTCCTCAATTTTTAAACGTATTAAAAGACCCATTTGAAAGTAGATGAAAAAGGGAAAAAGAGATCAAAGCTTAAGGGCTCACGTACATACATCTCCCCTATAACATGTACGAGCTATGAAATCTTCTCTGGATTTGTATTACCTGATGGAATAAATCTTCCCCTTTATATTTGGCTGAAAGAATTTTTGTTAAAAAGTAAAGCGCAAGTTGTTAAAGTGAATATAAGGTTAAGGTTTCCCCAGCGCTCCCCTCTACCAAGTTGCATTACATTATTAAGCAAAGGTATTCATTATTATGCAGCATTGTCACAGGAGTCCCTTCCTTTTCCACAGACATAAGTGCACGCATGGCAAAACACCGGACGAAGACAGAAACAACCGAATCAAGCATTATTTGTGCATGCATGCAACCCCTTAGAAACAGGCAGCTGATTTTTACAATTCTTTTATCTCAGATCCTGTAATCATGAAGGGGATGAAGATGACGATGAAGGTGAGGGACAATAACAATGACACGGAACAGGGAGAAATGCATGGACATCATTGTAAAATTTAGGTAATAGTGGTTTGCCAGAATTTTTATACAAGGTGCGAATATAGAAAAAATTAGACATTTTTATATTCATCGTCAATTTAGAATATGCTACTGTATTATAAGACTCCAGTTCTACCTCTAGTGCAAAATTCCAAAGAATCCACAATTATTACGTATCCATACAAACTATACTATCCCGTTCCATGTCATTCGAAGTCATATTCATCATCATCACTGCACATCTCCGTCATTCATCATCATATAAAAGTCATGTATGGGGTGATATGATATTCTGAAATATGACAAGAATAAGAGGAACCCCTCCTTCTAACTCAAACCTTAACTGACATGACATTAGGGAAAGAAGGGGGAAAGAGAAATATTACTATTATTGCATTGGCATTTATTTCATTTCTATAAAATAGAAAAACAATAAAAACGAAGGTTTACTTTGCTCCCCTTTCCTTCCCCTTTTCCTATTTTTACGACTTTCGCATAACGTTACATTTTTGAAATGATAATAATAAATATCCACCATCCAGGTTCACCTTCCACTTATTTTCTCTCAGATATAGCAAATGTGTGTAAAAGTAACGAGTGAGCAAGCGACTGTGTGGTAGAAATAAGGGAAGAGTCGCGTGCCATCATACATTTTGGCTTCACTCCGATTTTACCTTAAATTCAACCTGGATTGTGCCTACAGAAAGTGGAAGGCCTGCCACAGACGTAAGCGTATAACCCTGAAACAACTTACCTTTGCTAGAATTAAAGCTAAATAAATTGCATGAGTCAGTTGGGGTTTTACAAATATTGTTAGACTTGGTCTGGTTTTTTTCTTGGAGTTGTATGTTTGTTGATGCATGTTTACCGTATACGCAATATAGCGTGTCATAGTAAAGCTGGATATCATAAACATGAACGTCTAGCCCAGGCTACCGACTGCCTTCTTGTTCCATTTTCTTCGTATACATCGGCATGTAGAAAGCGTATTACGTTTTTGAGACGGTTCAGTTTGTGTTTCGTCTTTGCTTTGTATGTAAGACTGGAAAAGTGACAGATAAGTTGTTGGTTTCATGCTGCTGTTGGGTATTAAGTAGAAGAAAAGGAAGCCAGCGTTGAGTCACTTGTTGAGTAGCCGTGGTCGGAGGTACACACGCGTTCTTTAGTTTCTTCACGTTTTCTTTTTCTCCTGTGTTTAGATCAAAAGTTAATTTTGCCTTATTGAAACGGAATGAGGGCAGACGAAGATTAGTTTAATTTGCATGAATTTTTCACCCTGCATTTTATTCTAATAAAGTTTTACGTGTGGAATTTTTGGTGGCCTTCATTTTCAATTTTGAGGCTGTCTGGATTCAAATAAAGAACAAAGAAAGAGGACTCGAGCTGGGAAAAAGTGATATTTAGTAAATAAATTGAAGACTTACAATTAAAAAGAGAGTGCATTTGAACTGGCGTGTAACATATTAAAAACTTGGTTTTTGTCAATCTTTTACACAAGCGCAAAGAAAGTTGTTTCGGAAAGTGCTTAAATTTCAAGTGAACTGAAAGTAAAAAAGTTATAAAAATGTTGCCACACGTTGGACCAACAGAGGGTGGAGTCCCTGAGGACAACACACCGGATGTCCCTTGTGTCCAAACCCAAGTTCCAGTATTGGCTGAGTTGTTGTGTTCCGAACCCACCGATTCAGATTTCTTGGACACTCCAGATACATCAGATAACGGTAATCACGATGAGGAAAGTGAGGAAGGATCTGCTCAAGCTTTCTTTGATCCGGCATTGCTCCACCACCCTGAAGTGATGGTGAGATTAAAAACTTTGGAATCTTCAATGAGCACACCAAAGAATTACCTTGCGAGCTCATCACCAAAAGCTGAGATTTTGCCATACATGAGAAAAGTTGTTGCGTCTTGGATGTTAGAGGTAAGTTCTTTATACCTATTAAAAGTATTTAGCATAAATATTTTCTCCGGTCATGAAACTTCGTCACGTGGCGTATTGGCAGACACCGAATTAAACATTTATCGTTGACCACACAACAACCTCATGAAATAACTGTTAAGTGTGAGTCTCACTCCCAATTATTTATGTAAATAACGGCTTCATTAGGGTAGTTACTATTTTATTAATCAACCTTTTACCATACAGTACTTGCATTCCATCACGATCAATGCACTATGCAATGCTATACCAAAAAGTGAGAAACCCGCAGCAGTAGTACTTCAAAGGCGCCGTTTTATTGGATCAGGTTTCATCCGAGATTGGTTTCAAACAGGTAGAAAAGTGACTCCGAAAATAGTATTTAGTGGTTTTATTAATCATCCACGTTTTATCGGTCAGGGTGGTATGAAATGGTCAGAGCGTGTGCGCTTCCCAGAAAACGTTGCTATCACATCCTCATCAAATCATCATCGTTATAGCGAACCGCTTGAGATAATGCCCGTTCCTCATATCGATTCCTGAACCCTTTCCTCTCCCCCACCACCAGCACCACCACCACCACATCCTGTATGAGGCATGGATCTTTGCTTATATCTATATAATCGGTGTGGATATATTTTGAGCTTCTAATCAACCTTTAAAATTTCTCACTCTCTCCAGTACATTGGGAAGAGCTCAACTTTTTCCATTTTTTAAACTTTTGACCTACAAACTTTCGTGCATTATGGTTTACTAGAAAGATAATGCTAAGGAAGCATCTTGAAGATGAGCTTATGTTTTATCCTGGTCAATTATCGATAGGAATTGGGCGGAATCAGAAAAAAAATTGATGGTTTATAACCCGGAGGAAATTATATTTGAAATATTATCGCTCTCATCAATACAAACATTACATGTAGGAGCATGATTATGTTAATTTTATCCAGATTTTTTATCCCTACATGACCTAGATAACCCTTACTATATATACACCGCATTTTTTAGGAAAAAGAATAAGTTGCCCATGGCAAGTTTTGTAGTATAATAGTAGTAAGGTAAGTAGTAAACTTTTCTGACTGTGCGTAACCACTACCGCCACACTTGATTCCACTCGTACAAATCAATCGGAAATCAGAGTTCTTTGCAACTCCCTTAGAATTTGAATATCATTTATAATTTTATCCACCTGAATAGTAAACATAGAGAATACCGTTATTCCCCAAGGTGGCATAAAATCCTTAAAATTTGAAGAAACTTGTACGGATGCCTACAGTAATTAGAATATTTAATGTTGAATTACGGTACATCAAGAAGACATAAAACATGGACAAGAATTTTCTTAAAAAATTGCACCCGTTGGGTATATCGTGAATCTCAACAACATGATCCAATTATTTCTCCAGAACATTGTCTCAGCTTTATAAATAAAACGTGTTATCTTATTCTCTTGAAGGTATGCGAAGAACAGAAATGTGATGAAGCAGTGTTCCCACTAGCTGTCGGAATTCTTGATCAATTTCTTGGCACATGCAATATTAAAAAAGAACAACTTCAAATGGTGGCTTGCGTCTGTCTCCTCATCGCATCCAAGTCCCGTCAGTGCAACCATTTCTCACTGGAACTTCTCTCATGGTACACGGATAACAGCGTTTCTCCACAATCTCTGCGGGTAAGCTTACAAAATCTTTGAAATCACGATAAAAAACTCTAATCCAGTTAGAAAAACTACTGCTTCTAATAATAAAATTGTCCTCTGGTAATTTATGTATTAATCACACTCAATTTTTTATCCTTTCTCTCATGCTTCCTTCAAAGAGGTTTCTTCTCACTTCATCACATTCTCTACCCTGGTAAACACGTTTTTTCTTGTACTTTGCTCAAATTTTTATGCTTTTTTTGTCTTTTCCAAGAAAACAAATTTTCTCATGATGCAGATAACGGGAAAAGGAGTGTTGTTTTCTTACAGTACAAGATTGTATTGTTACGTACTGTTTCCATTATGCAAGGACATCATAACATCGTCATCATCATAATTTCAACTTATTCTTGACAGGAAAACTGTCAAGCCCTTTCATACATTTTGTAACAAAAAATTTAAGCACTTTTATCTCAACTCTGCTTCGTATCTCGTATAAAAACTCTTTCATTCAAAGTGGTTGTGAATATACTTGAATATATTTTACCCATTCATTCAAAGGAATTATATGATTACAATATTGCATTGTCTTATAATTGGCCATCTTCCGTTCCTCCACCTTCTTCGATAAGGTTGAGTAGAAAAGGAACGGAAAGAGAAGGGAAAGAGGTGCAGAGAAAGAAAACTGATGAAGTTGAATGAGGAGAGTTGCAAGTAAATATAGGAAAGACAAGGAGTAGTGGAAAAGTGGAAGTTGATTTCCTCTTATTTTTGCTTTTTATTTTTCCTTCTTAATAAACCCTTGTTCCTACCGTCACGGTTACTTGCACTCTCGCCATCATCCTCATCATCGTTTTTGGATGTCGTCAGGTATATTAAAATTGCTGTTTTCTTAGCCTCTTCCATGTGCAACCTAACCAACTGCACTATTTTCGTTACAAAAAAATGGTGCAGATGTTTTTAAGAAATCAAGTAGAAAATGAGAAGGTGATGGTGCAAAGAAGAAAAAAGATTGTAAAAAAGATGGACAACTGGATCAACATTTTGCTTCTTATTAACTGGAAGTCCTTGTGAATAAAATGGGGTGAACAGACTAGCCCACAAACCTGCTTCTTTTTAGGATGAAAGATAAGAAAGATCTGCACTCAACTTACATAACGTATTTCTAATAATGGCAAAACAGTTAATTTACTTGTTCTGGACAAACATATGGCTTCACATTTATTTAAGGATGAAACTGGGTTTTTTGGGAAATGCTAAAAGGACGAAATAAAATGAGTTGCCTGTCATTATTTTTATAAATTGTCCAAAACGGTAATGACCTCTCCAAGGGTATAGTGATGGTCAAGCCTTTAGATCTTTATCTTGTACGAGTGCAAGCATTAAACATCATTATTACACAGGAAGTTTTCCTTAAAACGTTTTTACTTTTATTGATGATAAAGAAAATTTTGCACCAACCTGCGAAACAGAAGAGTTGGTATAGAGAAAAGGATAAGGGAGAACCAGTCAAAGGTGATGGACAACATGCATAAAATAGTAGTCAAAGTAAACCAATTAAAATTTCATTAAGAAACAGTTTTCCTTAATTTCTGTTCATCCGTCTACCATTTTTTTTGGTATGCAGCTGGTGAAGCGAAGGGTAGATCAAAAGAATATTTGTCTGGGGTGAAGGGTGATGCGAGTTCGGATTATCATTACCTGGGACTTCAACCCTTTCTCCGTGTTTGTCCCAGTCTCACCCTCCTCACTCTTTCTCCATCAGATATCGCATCACTCATATTCCCGTGTTTATACGAGCAGAATTAAGCACCCAATTGAAAATAAAGAGAAACATAAGAGTACACAGGAAGTAGGAGCACCCATCTATCAGCCAATATCAAATAATCATAAAAATAACATATCTCCCATCATGAATTGAGGAATGGGAAGGAGGAAATCCTTAATATTCTTACTACGACAAAACTATTTTTTGTACATAATTCCTTTGCACAAATACGAGCAAGGAATAAATAAAAGAGGATTGGATGATGATGGTGAGAACGGAGAGAAAATAAAGGGCTCTTCCATGTCATAATCAGTTTGAAGGGCATGCTGCATCATGCAATATCACTACAGACATGTGCGTTCCTATATCATGATTATGTTGATGGAAAGGAACCTGGTCATTACAGACGATCATGATGGTACATTGACACTTTCATATTTTATTCACCATGGGAAAATAAGCTGAAGGGGCTTCACGAAAAAGAACCCTTCTTTCCCGTCCAATCTTATAATTCCGAAATATGCACTCGTTCTACCTTGCTTTCTGTTCAGTTTTCTCATAAGGTGCCCTCTTTTACTTTAAAGATTTCATTTTAAAATGGATGGATTTTGATGAAGTGCCTGTGAGAACTTTTTACTTGTAGTAAAGGTAGTGATGATATTGTTATTGCAGTAGAATAATGATGCTTAATTATCAACAGCAGAAGGGAAAGTGACGAAAATAGCTTCCACTCTGGATCAAGTTTAATTTAGCATATCCCGTTTTGATGATACAATTTAGGGCTTACCAAGTAGAGGACTCGTGCATGCAAATCAAGACCTACTTGTTTAAAAAAACTTGAATCGAACTTGTACAAGATACAAGTAAAAGGCTCCGAGGAAACCTACGAGATGAATGGAATATCATGCGTCCTGTCTTTGTCCTGTGTGGGAAAATAGTTGCAAGATTGAAATTGTATTATTTCATAGGGATGATGATGATGTCGTGTTTCCTCTAATTCAATCTAATTCATTGGTGTCCCATATTCTTATAATCCTTGACATTTAAACCAGTTTCTAAAAGCTTTGGAGTATGAGCAAAAGCTGATTTTCACGTTTTTTATGGAAATTTTAAGGTCCCTGGGACAGATAAGACTAAATATAGGGAAATTAAGTAAATGATGATATAACTTTTAATAAAGTAACAAAACTTAAGAAAAGATAAGTTCACAGAAGGGTGGGATTTGGGGTAACATGAGATACCGTAAAATTTCTTGTTTAAAACAGCGTTTGCTAAACTAGGACTGTTCTTCACTCATCACCAGTCTTACCAATTCGGGGTTAACCATATAAAAACGAAATTTACACAAAGGAAATGGAAATCATCTGGGAGAATTAATGAAAAGTCAACATATGTTGCATAAAAAGAACAAGTTCAAAGAAAAAAGGAAGTGAAGAGCAAAACTTGAATAATTCCAAGCAAAAAAAGAAGCTATATAGTTATTGCTAGAGAAAGACAGCAAAACCTTGAATGTGGACGATGACTTGGTCCTTCCGTTCGTTTTTCTTTGTTTTACTAACTCACTTTTTATGCTCGACGCATATACAAAAGTATATAAAAATGCGTAGCCAAAAGCCAATCTGATCAGGCAAGACTTACATGCAAAGTTGTAAACTTGCAACCATTCTCCTCTAAATAAATGAGTTAGGGATGATGTAGCTCTATAAAAATTATTAAGTCTTTTCTTTTATCATATCTTCATCATCAAGATCACCATTATCATGCAACTTGTTAGCCATGTGTTTTTATTTAATGTGGATTCCATGTATGCATGTATGAAATTATGCACACATTCACCCACTCACCATTTTATATGGCTCCTCACATAGCTTTGTCTATCTATCAACTCCTTTCCTTCCACATGAATGAAAGTTTGGCTCTGACAAGAAGAGAGGAACTCAGCGGATGAAGGAAATGGTCCTTAATAGTGGAGTTAGTGCGAGTTTAGGGGATTTTTTTGCTCGTCTTCTTCGTTTCCATTAAATATATGAATTATTATTATCAGCTCTCTCCCTCACTAGTTTTCTTTTGACTTGTCCTGACTCTCTGTCTGGCAAAGTCAGTGAATGGAACGAAACATAAAAAGAAAGGAAAATGATGAGATGGAACACCTTTTTTCGCCCTATAAAGTCTTATGATAAGACACTTATTGCACGCAAACTATGCACATACAAAGGGGATGAATCAAGTGTGTGGTTTTTGCAGAACTGAGCCTCTCTCCGTTCAATTACGTTTCTTAAGGTTCCATTGTGACCAGTGGACCCAAACCAGAATATCCGTTTCTCAAATGAAATATGAAACAGCTTCGTAATATCAACTCTACATAATATGCAATCTTATACGCTCATGTTAACCCGCAACAACACACCCATTCAACTTTTACTTGACTGTCATCCGGTTTCTTCATCCCTTCATTAAACTCTGACTTTCTTGATTGTAATCACTGCTTTTAGATTATTTACTACTTTAACAATAAAATGGATAATTATGATGGCAACCAAGTGAGTTGTTCTTTTCGCATTGCTTTCGTGTACAAGAGCGTGATTTAAATGACAATTTCAATTGATTCGGCCCTGCCATGGCAGAATTTTTTCTGGAAAGGGGATTCTTTTTTTAGGTTGTTGCACTTCCATTAATCATATTGGTTAAGCCAGCTAGACCTTGAGCTTCTGATTTTTATTGACTTTATTTTCTTACTCGATTTGATTATTTTCTTTGTTGCTTTTTTATGATTCCCATAAGAGCGAAAGCTTCCTTTCTTATTTTAAGCATTATGATTTGTTGAAAGTGGTCCTTTCGTTCGATAAATATATTATTTCCGTTTTATTATTTGCAGACATGGGAACTTGTGATACTCTCTCAATTAAATTGGGATGTTAACATCATTACAGCAAGTGACTTTGTGGACTTTATACTAGTTCGAAGTCCGAATCAAGGTTACTCTCCAGGAAATAAATACGGGCAGTTGGTACGTCGACATGCTGTTACTTTTATCGCACTCTGTTATACAGGTAATAATAAAAGTTGTATTTAAAAAACTTATGAAAACTAAATTATTTTTAAAAACTGCAAATTTAAATTGAATATGCTTTACTTTGAATAGAACCAAGATTTGTGGGATTAAAGCCATCTCTGATAGCTGCATCAGCAATATACACAGCAATGAAAGGAATGAAACGAGAGGACGCAAAGTTGGCTACAGACCTAGCGGCTATGGCGTCAGTTAATGTGGATCAGCTTATCTCAATTTCCTCTTCCATTGATCAAGTTATATCTGCAGAAGTTGGAGTCGTGGAGCAACAAACCGCCGACATGCAATTAGGAAAGAGTGTTTCCGTAGGAATTAGTGCTACTGTTACTTCAAAATTGTCAACTCAAACATGTGCATACGAAGCAGCATCACAAAGGGCAATGATAGATTCCCAAGATATTCTTGTTTGATACTTATTTTAAAACCTTTGGATCTCAGTTCTTTTAAACTTATAAAATTGGTGCCATTAATGATCTTTGTATATGCCACACAATGTTTAAATTTAAGACGCTTTACCAACAAACATCGAAATTTGTAAAACATTGTTTTAGAGTATTATTCCAATGTTGATTCCGAACCGCTATTTACTAGTAGGCCCTAAATTGTGCTTTCGACTAGTTGTTAGCAGGACTATAAAACTCTTTAAATCTTTATCATACATTTTGTCCCAGTAGTGTGATGCTAGTCAGGCGGTTGTTGTTGATAACTCTAAATGTTTAAAAGTCGATATCGTATATCCTGATTGTGTAAGTAATTTGTAAATCGTTGTTAATTAGTTTTTAAGTTGCTCGTATGTATAGTATTAGATTATGTTTTTGCTTTAGTAAGATTCTATAAGATTTCTACTGTACACAACAATGAATTTATTGATCTATTAGAATAAAGCTAGATAGACAAGTAAGAATCATGACACTGGAGTATTTAATGTGTGGAGTAACACAACATTAATCAGGAATCAGTGCCTTATAACGAAACGCTTAACATGTATACATTGTAGTATAATAGTTTGTAATACTATCTAAGATAGATTAAGATTCGCAGCCTAATGCAGCCGTTCTTTGATCACTTTCTTCAACAAGCTGCTGCTAAACAGACAAAAACATCAAATCAGTAATTGCTCAAATAGTAATAAGCAGAGATGAATAAGAAATATAATTTCTTGATCAAGTTTAACTCATTTTGTTAATTAAAACCCTACATTATTTTTGGGTAGTAGTAGATCTCATACTAAATGAAATATTTTAAAGGTTGATCTCTTTGTTAATTTCTAATACCGGATAGATAATAGAAACCTTAACATTCAGAAAAAGTCGGATTTTAAGCACCATTCGTCTTATTAACGATAGCCGATTCACCAATAACTTTTTATACACGAATATAAATGCACAATGCCAATTTGAGAGTTAATCCTTACGGATTTAACTTCTACCTTTAAATATGTGCAAATTGTATATTTTATATAATTTAGTATGAGTTAAATGTTCAAATGTATATTATTCTATATTATTGTTTCAGCTCCAAAGAGAATATTTTTAAAACGATCTAGTCCCTGTCCGTTTTTAACAAAGTGCATCATGTGCCTTTGTTAACGTATTTTTTGTTATACGTTGGCAGCATGTAAAAATAAACTTTCTGTTATTTAACAAAAATTGTCGTTTGGTAGCATTATTTAATTCATAATTCATCTTGACATTTTTTATATTATACAGAGCAATGGACATATGCATATGGTAAAAATATATACGAAATCGAAATGGACGAGTAATTTAATATTTTACATTACATTTGAATTATTATTATTTGTGCATTTATTATCATGAATCAGGCTGTCTAATGTTTGGAATATCAGTACGTTCATTGTCTTCATCAGAGCTAAAAACTTTTTGAAACACAACCACCCAATTTCCTTCTTCATAATAATGATCAATTACTTTAGGCATGTAACACGATTCATACTCACTTAACAAACCTTCCAGCTCTCCCTCACTAAACAAGTGATAGTAACGATGATGAATTTCATTTTGAGTTTTTTGTTTGTTCACCCATGGAACCAACATGTCGCTACTCTTGAAATCACCTCCTTCGTGAATTGGCAAAAATGAGTATTTGTCACTTGGGTTTGCAGGAGCTTGCGAAGTACTTGTCTTATTTAACGCGCTATTTCGTTTGGCATAAGCAGACTTTTTATTATTCTTATTTTGTTCCTTGGCCCAAACGTAGATCATTGCAACGCCTCCGCCCTTCAATACCCGCAAGATTTCCCAAATGAACTTCTTTCTACGTTCCTAAATTATTATTCAAAACAATAGGTTAATTAATTATTCCACATTTAAAACTTGCATCGCAATTCATGACAAAAAAACGTTTATCACACCTTCGTAGATATATGGTGAAGAACGGCAATTGAGATCACTGCATCAAAATACGTATCACGAAGAGGAATATGTAAGGCGTTCCCTCGAACTGTTTCCTGACCTTTTTCAAAACATTTTTGAAGCAGACCCGTGCTCATATCCATACCTACCTACGAAACAAAGATTT
>JAHZNK010000941.1:0-11862 GCA_027744615.1 Lepidocyrtus cf. nigrosetosus NNG-2020 | reverse complement strand
CTTTGTCAGGGAATATCATGCCTTATTATTATTCTTGGCAGTTTTCATCCATCCATAATTTGCATTTGCATTTCTTTTTGGCCAAAATATGAAAGAATCTTCTCCCTGAACGACTAAAAGATTTTCTGCTGAATCCCACTTTCACAGTCTTTACAGAATTCACAATGCGATTTTTTCGGTGGTTGGAAGTAATTTAATAGGTAATCTCAATCTCTATTATGGGATAAGTATCTGCGAGAAAATACTTATTGATGGGAGCGGATTTAGATACAAATCCCGCTATTGTTCCACTTTCCAAAAGGTGTTTCTGTCTGCATGATTAAAAGATTTGAAATGCCACTTTTCAAGTATCTCAAGCTCATTTGCAAACACAAACTAGGTAAACCTGTTAAATAACAGATTTGTTTGATTGGGAAACTCTCTAAAAGTGACTTGTTAGATTTCCCTTCCATCACAGTTGATTTCCATCAAATGTACACAACTACGGAGCTTGAGTAGGTATTTAAAACAAAATGATTATCTTTCATCTCATGATGAAATCAAAATAGGGATCTCCCTGTTAATGCATATTTATACTGCATCCCTCTTCATCCTTCTCATGAAAAGTTTCAAATGATTTTCAAGGGTAGTATATAAAGCAAAGAGAAAATAAGATTCCAGCATTGGGTTTTTGCTTGCCTCAGCTTTTATTGTTTTTTCTTTTACATTTTCAACTGACAGGAAAGGAATGAAGAAATACACAAAAGCAAACAAGTGGAGTCGGCTGATTTCACATTTTAAAAGAATATAAGGAGAAATAGAGAGAATTCATCTAAACAGCAAAACATTCTCTTAAAAAGGTGTGTTTTTAGGAGGAGCTCGTCTACACACATTTGCAGATATCTCCCGACACAAAACCCAACTCGCAACAGTAATATATCTTTGTCTTGTTTTGTTGTGTAGATTGGCAAGAGGGAAAAAGATGCATCCTTTTTTCAAACAATCTGTTTTATGTATCAGAGAGAAACAGAGATAAAACTAAAATATTAGCAAACATACTATTTCGAAACATGTTTATTGTTTAGTAAATATTTTACGTACTTATATACCGTATAAAATCCCTCTAAAAATCCATATTATTATGCTAAATAGTCACAGTCGCTTATTGCTCCACTTGTTCTGGAAATGATATTTCTCCAAAACTTTCTCCCCAAACTTGATTTTTCTCTGCAATCAGACGAGAGTTGAAAAAAATAAGAAATACAAGACACTTTTTCTTGAGATATTGTCACATGGAACATGCATCTTGGAAAAGTTTTTGTGGCCTGTTGTGTGCTCTATATGAATATATTATAATCTAAAATCTCTCAATTTATCTTATGAAAAATAAATGCAAAAATAGAGGAATGCGAATGAAAAAATGTTTTCTTACACTATTTTTTTACTGAATTGCATTTTTAGAGCTCAACATATTATTATACAGTATTTTTGTTTGTTTCTCGGATTGCCTCAGGTAGAGAAGCAAGGGGAAAAGGTAGGGGTATATAACGGGACAAGGGACATTGAACTTGATTAAAACGAATTTTCTTATTTCAACATCTTGCGAGTGAAATGAGCTTTTTCTAGACGTGACAGTTCTGTATTTCCTAAGTTCCTGTCTTCATTTCTGCACGTTTTATAGTACAGGAACGAGGAATTATCTTTTTGGGAACGTCAGCTGTCTTGCATTTGTTCCTCATCTTTTTGACAGCATATATTGTAATAGTGCACTTAAGAGACTAACGAACAAGAATTAGAGAATAACAGAGCTCACTAACACTTATCCACCTATTCAAATAACAAAACTTTCCCCTCTTTTGCAGGAAGCATAATAAATACTACTTTGAATGTTTCTGCTCCTGTCAAAACTTTGAAAGTTGCTTAAAAGTATTTACAAACAAGAGGAAGGAATAGATATTGCGTTGTTTGTGAGGAAAATGCTGTGAAAAATGCTCATATTTAACTAATAAGCGAACATAAACAAGAGAATATCAAAGGTAATCCCTCTAATAAGTTATTCAGGATTTTCACAGATGCTGATGCTCTTCTATGCAACCATTCTAAATTTGGAGTTTAAATCTGCCCTTAGAAGTTTTAAGCAATTTGACAAACACTAGAAACTAGAAAGTGTCCATAAGATCCGCAAATTTCTGCATATAAATAACTCCCCGATAGAAAATACTTTTTTAGATATGAATACTGGTAGAACGCATGATGCAGTGAGTTTATAGACGCCAAAACCACACGCACTTACTAGAAATCGTCTTGATCAAATTAATAAACGGTAGAAGTTTAGAACTCCATAAAGCGGTTATTTATTGTGCCATAACTGTGTCAAAATTAATCAATTTCGGGGCGAAGTGCTCTCCCACTACGAGATTTCATTCTTCATTGTAACACATGGGCTTAAAGTTTTTTTTACGGGATAATAAGGAATCGTTAAAGAGCACAAGAGTTACTTGACCGCAAACCTATTCCGATTCTTACCATTTTCTTTCAAGTGTCACATGCATTTCGCATTTATGCTTTTGCCCATTTTTTGAAATTTTTTCAAAATCTTATTTTTTTGTTTACTATTCCTATTTAAACACATAAATTTGCTAGATTCAACTTTATTTTTCTCACGCATTTTACATTCTAAAAGTGACTTAAAAATTTGCACAAGGAGTTTTTGTGAAAGTTTAAAAAAGTTCGAACTTTCTTTATAAGCATTTTTGGTTTTTTAACTACCAAATAAGCTATGGTTAACCAGCAAAAGTTTATTTGTCCTCGTGTCCTCATTCTTAAAGCATAAACCACAGAAAAGAAACTTTAAAAAATATTTTACGCTAGTTTAACCTGTTATGAAACACTTTTTAATAACTTTTATTGCTTATAAATTGCAAAATCTTTTGTTATTATTCATACCTAAATTGTTTTTATCTAATTATTTAAAAAGTTTTAATTATTATCTAACTTGCATTCAACTAGTATTTAAAAGCTACCTTAAAGTTGAATTATTTTTCTTAGATTTCATCCCTTTCTTACAGAATTTAACAATGAAAAACCAACAGCATTTCAACAAACTCACAGAGCTGCAGTTTACACCATGGAAAATCTAGCTGGAAGGCAGAAACAAACTTTTTCTTTCCGTCCACTACATCATCATTTCGATAAAAGCAAAAGCAGGGAAATCATAGGATAAAAAAGGCTAATATTAACAAAAACAAATTGCTCTGTTATACAATTTCATGAAGAAAAAGTTGTAAAAAAGGGAAACCCATCATCTACAGAATAAGAAGAGTTTTGAAGCAAAAGCCAAGCAACTCGTGACGAGGCATCAACAACTTTCACTCCTGATTAAGTTATCCTTCTCTACTTCCCGTTTTCCTTTCCTTCCAAAAACTGTGCTTCATATCATTCCAGACACATACCACTTTTACCTATAGGCAATTTCCCTCATTAAAGCTTTCTGTTAAATACCGACAACGTCCAAAAACCTCAAAACTTTCAATGATGATGATGAAGCTTTTATACCCTCCTCACTAAAAAGAATTGAGAGAGGAAAATGTATTAATATGAATGATATAATAAAAACATGGCAATTAATTGAGTACATCCTTCAAATAATCAGCCTGGAAAAGCCCGTGACGTTCTAGAAACTTTCATAAAGTTCATTTACTCGTAAACTCATAAAACCCATGTAGGCGGAAGATACAGGGTGATATTGTGAACATGTGTATTGATAATCTACAACGTTTTCTATGGGGGTTCATGTATGAGTTGAAAACATTGATAAATACTTGTTTCATGGCCTAAAGGACTTGATTGGTTTTGCTTTTAGCCACAAACCCAAATGTGTAAGACCGAAAAGTGGAAAAGTATGTAGGTGGTAGGTAAAAGTACGATCTGCAGATCGCCTACAATTCAAAATTTTAAGTTCATTTATGATATCTCTCTATTAGCTATTAGCTTTTCAAAAGGATGCTATAGTACGGAAATGAAATGCCGGGTTTATATAGAAGGGAATCTCGGTTGAAAAGATGTAACATCCATTTTGTCTCTTCACCTGATTTTCTCTCACTTTCATCGTTGGCCAATCGTTAATTTTATAAGCTTGGGCATTTATTAACTGAAACAAGGGAGAAATAAAGGGCGTGCAAGATGAAGAATAATAATAACATGGTATAATATGACAGTAATGTTCCAATGAAATATCCCAAAACCTTCTCTGTGCTTACTTCATATTAAATTCTCTAATGCACGAACAGGAAGCCAGCAGGTTTGAGCGTTTTTTGCTTAGGAAATAGATGGTCTTCTTCACACACAACCACATTTTTGGCCTGACCAAGGCTTTACATTGGCATTTGTGAGGTGAAAGCTAGGGATCTAGATGATGCATGGCTACAAGGCACATGGACTTTCTCCCCCTTTTCCTACCTCTACAAACGCTCTCTCATCTTTTGCTTGTTCTTCTCTTACTTAACTGGGTAAAAACAAGTTCTGTAGAGAAAAGTAGTTGGAATGGTGGAGAGAATGAAGAAGGGCAAAAAAGGAAATGATGAGCTCTTTCTCAAAAACATTATGATGTCTTTCCCCTTTCCTTCACTCACTTTTATTTCTCGGTTCATTTCTCATACCTTTTTCTTCATTTTCTTCTCTGCTCTAGTTTGCCTGGGTTTATTCAACTAAAATGGTTCAGAATATTATACAGTTTAAAAAATGAATGAATTATATTTTCTTGCTACAATGAGCCAGTTACGTTTTACTGTTATTAATACACACACGATTTACTTTCTGTAGGAGATTGGCTTACATTTCAAAGGAAGTCGCATATAACGAGAAAGCCGGTGTTTCCGTCGTGCTCATTGACATGCTTGCAATAATTCCATTACTGATAATTTACTACAAAGGAGCTGGAAATTTTTTGAAATGATGCGTTTGCCAGTAAGGAATAGAATGAAAAACTTACCCATATGACCGTTATACTGAATTTCGAGATTATCCTCTCTTCTCCACATTATATAAGGCTCGGGATGTCCTTTTGCCTTGCAAGTAAGCGTCACGTTAGACCCTTCTTTCACCACTAGGTCTGTGCTGGTCTCCTTGTCGATGATTTCAGGGGGAACTAGGTTAAAAAATTAAGATTAGAATGTGCTAACTTGCGAAAAAAAATAAATTTTTGCTTTTTATTAGTTGCATTTAACGTTAAACCACTTTTTAATCATATTCTAATCTTTTTTAAAAAAATTAAAATTATGTAAAACTAAAATAGAAGGTCGTTAATTTTGGATATTTTAAGACAGTCTACGAGATAGATTTTATTTTTCCGATCTGCTTATGCAATCTCCTCCAAAAATCAAGTTGACAGTGGGGTAAGTAAAAAGATAAGAAAAAGAAGGGATAAAAACTTTTTCCTTATTTCCTTCCTCGGTTTTCTTTTATGCTCGTCACAAAAGACGTGTGAAGGCGAGAAGATCATTGAGATTCAAGGATAGTCACAGGCTCAAGAAAAGAAGCCGGAAGGTAGGAGTTATCCTTACAAACTAACAACTGTTCCGGTATTATTATTTCCTTTCACGCTTTCTACTTTCCGGTTATATTATGCACCAATGCACAAACAGAGAACATGGCATTCACGCATTTACACCTTATAGATAAAAAATCTACCTAAACCATGCCTATTCACTCTTGACAGAATTATTCATACTATAGTTATTTTAGACTATTTTTAATTGTTTTGCTTACCAACTACTTCTAAGTATCCCATTAAACTTCTCATTGGGTCCGTATTGATCTGACACATATACTGTAAAAAAATATTGTAATTTCATGAAAAACCTCATAAAAATAATGCAATGTTTATTTTTTATTATGTATTGCACTAACCCAGCCGCGGTCCACTTCTTGAACACCCTTGACCTAAAAATCAATAAATTAAATGATTGATTACATAATTTATTCACTAATTCCGGCAACTAATTTCATTCCAAACTAGTCCTTTCAGTGGAAAGACTTGGTTAAAAGATTTCGAAGGAAAATGAGAGCTTTGCATCATGAATCATGATGTTTGGTGTGTGCGGTGTTGACAGTGGTATGAATGTGGGAAGTGTGAGAAGCTTTTCACTAGAGTCCCTGTCATTCTTGAACTAATGCTTAGAGAACTTAACAGCAGTGTTCTTCCCAAAGCAAAACAAGCTAAATAAGGAATTTCCTTGAAATGGTCATGGCCATGATGGAGAAAGCATAACTTTTGGAAAGGAAGCGACACAAAACTTTCATTTGGCCAAGAGATAAAAACTTGCAGCTAATAATACGCTTAAGATATTCATTTACAAACGCAAGAGAAAATCCATTTCTTCAGTGCATATAAAACTTGAATGCAAGTTCAAAATAAACGTAAACATACACAGAGCCATTACGATTGGCGTCTTTTTTCGCCATTTTCCCAAATAAATTCTCCAAGAAAAAACGGTTTAGGGCCATTTTCCTATAAACTTATACAAAGCTATAAAGTTTTTTTTTTGTGCATACACATTTCTAATATAATCATCCGCGTCATCTCCTACAAAAGAAAAAGTATTATTGTGCTACGCATTGGGTCCCCAATTCACGCTGCGAAGTGTAAAAAAAAGGAAAAGTCACAATTTAACAGTGTAACTTGAGAAAGTTATAAGACTGATCTTGTTATGTAACCTATTTAAGGGAAAATGCCAATAAGGAAGTGGGCTGTAAGTTTCGTTCCTACCTACCACTTTCATACACAACACAACGGCTTAAACGGCTTAAGGATCTTTCTATTCCAGAGTAGTATGATTCTATCATCATCATCCCCGTTTGTCGCTTTCTTTTCTCTCCCTCTCCGCTCTCCCTTTTTCAGCTTCCAGCGATAATGTTTTTTTGTATTTTGTTACCACTGAAAAAAAGGTTTTTTCAAATTGCTTGCTAGTTCTTAATTATACAGGAAGCGGTGCGGATCTCTTCAACTTTTTAATGAATTGAATTGTTCGCTTACTCACTATATTTTTTCCGGTTGTTTTCCTTTATTTCTTGCGTAAAATTAGAGTAAAAAGCTGTTGTTGAAAAGTTAGTCTGAATTTTCTCTACTAATCTAATAAGCTTTAACATAATGGCTCTTTCTTTTCTTGTTGTTGTTTTGTGTATTTTGCTAACTTTTGGGTTGGGACTGGAGTTCTCAAAAACCAAAAAAACTAGGATTTAGTAATGTACTTGGATTGCTTGACTTTTGCTGGATTTTAAGGAAAATTTACAAAAGTTTTATTATTTTTCTTTTGAATTGGTTTCTTTTAATTCAATTTTTCAAACTTTACACAACTGCACAAATACAATTCAGATGGACACCTCTTCTCTGTTAAATTTTTTTATCCAAAATTTATTCGTCCATGACTCCAAATAAAATCCGCCACGGGGTAGAACTCAATCAGGAAATTAATCAATTTGGTGCAAGATATAAAATTAGACTTACTAAAAATAAAAAAGTTTCCCGTGTAAATATAAGTTAATTTAATTATTGACTATAAATCATGCGTCATACTTTTTAAATATTCTCTCCTTGTATTAAAAAAGCACTACATGCTAAATTTTACCTAATTATTTTAACAGATTGGATAAATTGTTGAAGAGCTACAAAAAATCAAAACTGCATGGCATCCATCCCTATATTTCAAGGCCTTTTCATTTATCTCACACATTTTTATCACTATTTGGTAAGAACACTCTGTGACATTGATGTGCACAGAAACCTTTGAAAGTACATGTATCCTGCATATTACATCGAGAATTTTAAGATAAAAAGGGTTGTATTCGGCAGGGGAAAGTTGTAAAGGAAGTTCTATTTTTGGAAGGATATTTCAATGCATATATGCATTTGTTTACCTACTTTCAAGGCTGGATAAAAATGACAGGAGGGTGCTATCGTCATCTGGAATTTCGTTTATTTCAAAAAGGGAAAACAGACAATCATGGTTTCTCGGTATTTTCACATAAATTGAAAACAGGGTGGATTTCTTGTGGAACATTTCGTTCTAATTTTTTGACAGCCTAAGTGAAATACCTAAGAATCTTGTATTTTAATTGTAACAAATTTTACAGAAAGTTACTTTTAAACTCTAGTTTTGTGGTAAAGAAACGTAAACTTTAAGTTTGAGAAAACTTGTCAACTTGGAAAACTATTTTTAATAAAAACCATTTCTACAATTCTCTGGTGAAATTCATTAAAATTCTACTCGATACTCTACATATTATTCAACATTTGTAATCATCAGTGAAAATTAACATTAATTTCCACTTTTACAATACATGATGCCAGGAGTTTGTGAAATCATCCTAAATTATTATACTTTCCATTTACAAAAAAAGACAAATTACTTTGTTGTCAGCCAGATTTTCTTATTCTCTTGACCGGCTCATATTTTCTCCTTAAAACCCCGCTCCACTCATATGTTTTCTTGAATATCTTTTTGGATACTTATCAAAAGAGCATAAAATAGGCGACAATTTCCTAGATTTGGAAGCTTTTAGTGTTTCCAGCACTTACAATGTAGTTAATTTTAATAAAGTAGTAAAACCAGCACTTAAAAAGCTAACGACGAGTAAAAAAATGGTTTTTGATAGAAGATATAAAACCCATAATTTTTATAAACCTCTGTCCAAAGATAATGCAAAGTGGTGCAAATATATTTGAAGTCCTCACTTGGATTTTAGCAACTGATTTTTAATTTCGGAAGTCTTTTTTTCTCGCATGTTTGAGTTTATGTCTGTACGGCCCATTTCCTTTCACTCTCTGATCTCTGAAAAGTCTTTGTACAACACGACAAATATATAGTTTATCTACCCCAAAGTTATCAACATTATCATGATGATTAGATACATAATGCATTCATTTTAGAAAAAACTCTATTTATACGTATGAATACATTATCCCAGTTTGTGTGTAGTTTGCCAGACAAAGTTTAAAGAAAATCGGGTCGCTCAAGTTTCTGGAGTAGTATTCAAGCTTCACAGATTTAAGGGATGATTGTTGTTAGGAATGAATTTATAATATCGTCCTAAACTACTTTATAAGATGCGGGAATGTCTAATATAAAATTTAGAGTTTTTAGTGATTCGCACGAGATTGTTTTTTATTTCAAAGCATATGTATATTTCCAGACAGAGTTTAACAAAGAAAAATAGAAAAATATTCTCCTTTTTCAAAGCAAGATAGCGTAGTTGGCACCAAATAATAGTGAAAAAAGTGAAGAGGATGGGAGGGGTGGATTTTAATAAAATCTTCGTCTGAGACGACAGATTTTCGACGGCGACTCATACACTATTATTATCATAATATGATGATGATAAAAAAGAAAGAAAAAACACTTGAATTTCTATCTTATGAAAAAACTTCCTTTTACCCCTTTTCTTTATTATAACTTTTGCTTTTTAAAAAGAAGGGTAAGGTGACAAATAGCTCGCAATTAATATTGCAAGAGTCTCCTTATTGCTGTCATTTCTAAAAAAAGTTCTTTTTATGAGTTATGTTACTGCATACATATGAATATAAATGCATGTCCGTGGAAAAATATGACTTTCTCTGAATGCATTAGGTAATGGGAGGCTTGAAATTAGGAAGCTCTATTATAAAAAGACTTTAAAATGACAACACGTCTTGTACATTTCCTTTGATGATGGCGGTGGTGGCGGCTTTACAGGCCTTGTAAAAAAGGTACAAAGTTATACGTGGAGAGGTAAAGTAATGATGCAACATATTATGTGTGAAGTGTGGCTTTTCCGCTTGTCGACTTTCCGTCATAAACACGGCTAAAAATGCACATCACAATCTCAATGAAAATTGAGTGTGATCTTGCTTGCATATTAATAAGAAAAAAATGCAGTGTTTTTGTTCAAGGTACAAATTGCACTTGATTAATTACACATTTTATCTTGATGAATGTTTGCACATAAATGATAACGTTATAATAATTTTCATAAAGTAATTATTTCGTCTCAATTTACCCCGCATGTCATTTGAATTTTAAAGGATTTACCTTGTAACTGCGAAGATTATCCACAACACAGGGTAAAAGTGCGTCCTTTTCTATTGTAACTGTGACGTTTGGTATTGGCTGAGAAAATCTGGGAAGGGATGACTCTGCAAAAACAAAAAAGTAGATTAATTAATAGTTATCAAGGGTTAAAATCCTTTAATTAGGTGATTATAACAGTAAGTATGCAAATTCAATTGATAAGCTTAAAATTACAATGCTACTCGATACTTTTTAGACATAATATCATTTCCAAACAGATACAAGCAATTTGTTTTTAAAAAAAGGACAAAAATTTGTTTTGACAGTCCACTTTCTCCTCTTTCTCTAACCCTCATAGTACTGAAATGTTTTGTGGATCATTTTTCCTCAGTTATTCTGAAAACAGAGAATGTCGGATTACTTTCCAATATAAAAAGAGATCAGATCCCCATCATCGCCAGAGTTTACCACAAAATGGTATACCATTACAGCCATTTACTTTGACTATAAAAGGATCAACGGTATCATCACCGTTATTCTATCACCCTTTTTTACAAGCTATCGAATATCGTTTTTAAGCGGATCTTGTCATTTTAGGACCTTTTATTGTCCCGTAAGTAAGAAGACATTGTTTGTGTCCACAGATAGATTTACACGGGACAAGGAATCCACCCGAATTTGTAAAAAAATGTGAGCTCCAGGAAAAACTCTGGAGTTTTTTCAGAATGGGTTCATCTGGTTTAAAAAATTCCATTCCATGTCTAGCCTGTACGTGGAAAATACTGTGAGCCACTTATAAAGTCTCTTCTATCATGAGAGAAAACAAAACCAGCTTAGTCAGTTGGAAATTTAGATTCCGATTGCAAACATGCATGTTGATTTTTCTACGTTTCCATTGTTGTTTCGCCCAAAACCCTGTAGATCAAGATGAATTCGCGGTGTTGTTTTTCATTCTAAAAATATTTTGTATTCTAGGGGAAAATTGCAGCCTTAGTCAGTTTTTGTAAAATCCCAATTGATTCGAATATTTGGTGCATACAAGTTATGTTTTGACAAAGGAGAATATTATTTATTCTCGAAAGATTATTTATTTTCCTGTGTTTTATGAAAAATGCACATGCAATTTTATCTAGCTGCAGTAAATATAAATCTGACTTTGCATTTACAATTTTCAATTAATTATTAGCCGCCTTTAAACATGATTACTGATCGTTTTTAACTAATGCACTTTACAAATACACGCATTATTACGTAATATTATTTATTAGGTTTGTAGAAGCATATATGAAAGGAGTTTTACTATTTTCTTCATTCGCTGTTTTTCCCCAGGATCGGTACCATTTTCAACGAAAATTCAGTTAAACTCTGGCGTTCAAACGTTCATTATAGAAAAAGGCGGTTTTTTATTCTTTGAAAAGAAAGTGGTGATAGTGGGAGCGGTGACCGAAAGGTTTCTTGAGAATTCTACGGGTGTCTTGGAAGCAATTAAACGTTCTGGAGATTTTTCATGTCACTTTCTTTCCCACCCTCATCAATATGAGCCACATCACCTCGTACGACCATTTTCCCAGACCCAAGACTCATATTTTCTTTCAATCTACATAAGCCATTCCAGGCCATGCCCCTAGAATTTTTAATATCTTTGCCGACACCATTACCCGTTATACTATTATTGTGCCACTTCACAAAAAAGTTACTTTTGTATACTGCTTTTTATCACGGATTCTTTTGCGGTTTTGGAAAGAATGGAATGGGCTATATGATATATTAACCAGATTCCGTTTGCTATTTTTACATTGTGTTACCTACCTGCAAATTCCTACTTCAAAAGAACAAAAAA
>JAHZNK010000940.1:0-10092 GCA_027744615.1 Lepidocyrtus cf. nigrosetosus NNG-2020 | reverse complement strand
TATTTTTCCCTTCGTTCATTTTCTTATTTCCTTTTACTTCCCCTTTTCTTTTTTTAAAAAGCTAACGCTCGTTCGCAGTTCAGTCGTTTGGTCTGGTCTGGTGTCATAAAGTGAAATCTTTCAGGCTCATTTCATTCCTGACTTTTTGGAACAAGTTTTTTGTACAAAGTGTACAACGAAATGGGAACAACACGAGCAACTCTTTTCTCCTTCTCTGCAGGAGCTCCAGATTTTTTCTATTATATATGTATGCGCTTGTCGCCAGTAGTTTACACGTAAAGTGTCAAATTCAACGAGCCAGCTTGGCTTATTATTACCTTTTTCACATTCGATTTTAGAAAAAAACCGTAGCAAGCAGTGAGAAGGGCTCAAAAGTAATCGTAATGACTTTGATATTGATGCCATGCTAATTTTTTCCCATATGGAACGGAATTCTATAAAGATGAACATGAAACCGAACAAAGATTTTTTAAAAACATTTTTACCCTTATGCACATTCAAAGGATTTAGTCGGGATCTTATTGCTTTCGTTTCATTGTCATCATCAATGAGCATCAATATTGTTTCTCATTCACAAGGAAGAACAAAGAGAAAAATACATTTTTTGCATCTGCTGGCAGTGATTATTGCGTCAATTTCAAACGCTCTGATTTTGATCTGAATGTTAATGAGCTTCTGTTTTTTTCTTTACTGTTGGGGGACGGAAAAGAAGCCATACTTTTTTCTAATAATCTTCTATTTTCTCATGACATAATCCTCATCAACAGCACCCTCAAAGACAAAATTAAGTAACGAAACTGCACATTTTTTCGTCACGTTGTAAGTTCTACAGCAGCAGCAATAAACTCATTTTAAAAATTAGTTTCCATTTTGCCTAAAATAGTAACATTTTCTTATTCAACTGTGTGATTTGCGGCAGTAATAATCATGGGGAATCTGTTCTGTTGTGGATGTATTAAATGGGACATGTATTACTGGCTTCTTCCATGGAATCGGCTTAGCTGGTCCGCTAATCGTTATGAAAATGACTGGAACGTAATGACTGAAAAAGCATGTCTAATATTGAAACTAATTGAGTGATGACGACTTTAACTGAAAAATCCGTCATTTAATGATTGTTACGTTATTGTTTACTCTTTAAACAGCCAGGAGGGCCTCCACCAATGGGAACCAATGCGTATGACATGGACTACTATGACAAAAAAGGAAGCAAAGCAACATTTGCAATGGGTCCTTTAACGCGTGAGTGACATAAAACATTGACGATAATTGCTATAAAAAGCTTGAAATTATGAGAAAAATTAAAATTCATGTCGTTTCTCATCATCATTCATTTGTTTTTGATTCATTTTAGGTGCAGAGTCAAGGTTTGGCATTGTGCCAGGAGTTCTACGCACAAGGCTAGGGTACACTGGTGGCCGTGGTATTAACCCTTCGTATTATAATAGAGGGGATCACATGCCAGCGGTAGACATTGAATATGACCCGGATAAAATTACATATAAAGAATTGCTCAGTCATTTTTGGAATGGTCATGATTACACAATTCACAACAAAGTGGTACGAAGTTAGTCGGCAATAAATAAATAAAAAATATTATGTAAAACAATTTTAATTATATAATTCAAATTTTGCAGTATCCATCGATTATATTTTATCATGATAAACAACAGGAAGTTGTAGCTCGTATCTCTCGTCAAGAAAGGCAGCAATACGAAGGTATTTTACATTACACTTACTAACCAACCAAATAGAGAAAACGAGAAAACTATGTTTTATATTAAAATTTGCCAACTTTTTGAAATTGAATTCAGAAATCAATCTCATGGCTGAAAACCCATGGCCAAGAAAAGTTGCAACAAGAATCTCAAAATGTAAAAAGTTTTGGCCCGCGGAAAAGTAAAAAATAGTTTGACAATTTTTAAAATTATCATCAGTTAAAATTGTTTAAATGAATTCAAAAACTAGCTTTAATGTTTCATTCATGCAGTTACGCTCAAAAGCATACTTTGCACTGGCATTTGAACATGGTTGGGTGGCTGGGTATCTCCACACATAAGCAAATAATCTGGTCATCGCTGGCAACTAGAATTAACAGTAAGTCTTACCCTTTTCATGTAAGTCTTGAGTCTAATTGATTTCTCAAAGATTACAGTCGCTAAAGGTACAATTTTAACTTTAGGTATATTTATGGGAGAAGTTGAAAGAAAGAAAATTCACGAATATCTTGAACAACTAAAACTTCCTGATGAGCTTTACAACTACGTCTTGTATCAAAGTTATTACCAAGAACATCTCGGTGCAAAGACAAGGACCACTGGAAAACAACGTTTTGAAGAGATTCTCGTCTGACACGTCAGCCTTCTTAAGTCTTATTATTGGTTTTACGTTTTTACGATCTAGAAAGAATATATAAAATGAAAATATAACTTTTTGTCGAGGGATTCGTGCATTCACCCTTATCATTACGTACAATAAGACAATAAAGTTGGCTGTTCATACACTTCAATCCCTTTAGAACCTCTTCTTGCGTACTCACTACCTATTATTATTGCGTGCAACACCAAAAAAACTATTTTCTTAACTTTAGCTCAACCACAACAAGATTTTCAAGTTATAGCAAAAGCTACTTTAAAAATTGGATAGAGTAAGAAAAATGCCTGGGAAGGGAAACTAGTAGATAGAATGAAGCAATAAGAATGCAAGTCCTGCGTGGCTCCTCTAAGATTAATCTTTCATCTAGCTGGATTAAATTGAATTATGGAAGTAGAAAAAAGCCCAAGTGAATTTTCCATTTTCGGGTGTTGGTTCCGCAAGAGCAACAATAGTAAGTTTGTTCGGATGTAACTTTGAGATTCTATTATTTAAAGGTGAATTTATAGAAAGGCAAAGGAGAAAACTGGCAAAAAGGTGATCTCACGAATCAAAATGTTATAATTTGCTTCTATAATAATAGTTTATTTTGGTGGACTACGGCAGGAGGATTCTATATTTCGTACTATTAAAATTGCTTTTATCAATATAAAAATTAAACAGTTTACATTCTAATTTAAGGTTGAATAAAACGACATATTAAAGCAATTAACAGTAGCGGAATCCAATCCATTGGTCTAAAAATAAATCCATGATCCGGATAACTGCTTTGAAGTTCTCGTAGCTTTTCTGGGGTAACAAATATAGCTCCGTCTTCATTAATGGGTCTACAAAATGACTTGTTATTTATATTATCGGCGCATTCAGACTTTTGACGACAATCTGGAGGTTTCTGCAAGACTTGTTCATATCGTTCTTGACTAAGTCCCAAAGTTTTCATTTCGCCCCATCCATTACCACACCGTCCATCTACAAAAATAAAAGTAAAATTATAAATTATATAATAAACTTTTCCTGTAAAAGCTGTTTGTGCAAATTAGACAAGCTGAATACTCTAGTCCATTATAACTGGGGACTTTTTATAATTACTAATGAATTACCATATGGAATTTCGCATTTGATACTGTCGTACATCATCAGTCCACCCATACAAATGCAAGTTCCCACTGACACATCCATACCATCACTACGTCCCCTGTCAAAAGAGCAGTCCAAAAACTTCTCCGCAGGACATTCATCCGCTTTTGTACAACTGCTACCTGCAATAAGCTCTGGAGTCGGAGTGGTTTGGACCTCAGTTGTTGTGGGCGCTTCTGTCATTAATGTTGTTAAAGGGAGTGATTCTGTCGTTGGTGACGTTGAAGTTGTTTCTGTTGAAGTAGGAATAGGTGTAGTATCATTATCTGATCCAGCCAGTTGCATTTCTATATCATCGTCGTTGTCATCATCCTCATTAGTATCCCCAATCGAGCCATCGGGTTTGTTTCTGGACTGCAGGCATTCCTTTTTAGGTGCAAACGGACTATCACAATCAGGAAGGCAATACTTCTTTGCAATCTTGAAATCACACTTATATCCCCGTATGCACTCAATCTTTACAATATTTTCGAATATTTTGGATCTTTTACACAGTACGATAAAGCATTTGGAGCTGTCCTCCTGACAAAGGCAAAAAAAGTAACAAGAGATGCTTCTGGACAACTCTGCAATTACAAGCAATTCCAACATCACAATCAGGAAGGCAATACTTCTTTGCAATCTTGAAATCACACTTATATCCCCGTATGCACTCAATCTTTACAATATTTTCGAATATTTTTGGCATTTTTACAGAACATTCCATGAGATGGTCCACTTCTACTAAAATGGAAGGATCCCCCAAATTGTTTGCTGTTGCAATAATTCTTTTTCCCACGAATGGAACACATTTTTTCTGCAAGGGATCACAGTGTTGGAATTGCTTGTAATTGCAGAGTTGTCCAGAAGCATCTCTTGTTACTTTTTTTGCCTTTGTCAGGAGGACAGCTCCAAATGCTTTATCGTACTGTGTAAAAGATCCAAAATAATTTACAATATCCATAGAGTCCTTGTCAAAAGTTGCATCGCAAGAATCTCCCAATTTCAATTTCATCGAATCTTCCCAAGACTCCAAAATTTTGTACATTATGACTTGAAGCTGAATGTACTCATCATCTTGCACACCAGAAATCATGGGAAGAAATCTCGTTCCAAAAAAGGGTTTATTTTTTAAGTGACACTCATCCCCATATCCTGTTTCACAAACGCAGGCAGAATCCGATGCTTCTTTAAAAAAAGTGCATCTTGCATTTTGCACACAATCCTCATTTGACTGACATTGATATCCGTTGTCGCTTACGCAAACTCCTTTTCCCAGATGAACTTTTCCTGGTCCGCAATTTAAATTTCCTTTGCAAATTCTGGATCTCTTATCACACACTAGAGCTTCTCTAAAGTCACAAATTCGAATGGTTCTTCCAGTATAAGCAAGCTTCTTCATGACATCAATGGCTCCAGTCTTTGATGGATTTAATCCAGCTCCATTCGCCAATTGCAACACTTGCTCGTTATATTCTGGATTACAAGGCGTCCTAGAATCTGATGGATGGATGATAATTTTTGCAAAAGCCTTTCGAATACTCATTAGCTCAGTACCAAGTGGAGGAATGAAGCCATTTTTTGTATCATTTTTCATTGCGTTTAGTTTGCACTCTGGGTCATCACTGTTAAAGGTACACCAGCAAATGGGTTTTTTCATTCCAGGGATCATATCCAGGCAATATGTGCCCTCTTTACAACGATGAGTCCGAGCCACTGGGAATATCATTTGGGCTAACATTCTCCTATCATTTTCTAAGCTGCTATGCCATTCATCATATCGACTTTTGAATGCGTTATCTACAGCTGACAAATGCTTGCATGGTCTCCAGGGTCTTATATAGCATCCATCTGGGTATGCAATCGCTTGATGTAGTGTTTGTTTCCCCTGATCTTTGGTGACTTGAATGGCAGAAGGTCGAAAGAATCCTACGTTGGCTGAGTCCCCTCCACATTGACAGGTTGTGTTTTCCGTTTCCATTGACGCCCTACCTTGGTCAACGTCTGGGCTTACCGCTCGTTTCTTTTGGCATGTTAAACCACGAAATCGATTGCAAAGCTCCCTAGGTGGGACAAACTCATTGAGCCTATGCCATTCCTCCAATTCGTTGATGACAATTGTTCTGTCTCCATCCCAGGTCTGAAGGATTTTTTGAAGAGTTTGATTAAAAACTGAAGATGGTTTACAAGGGGAATTAATAGAGTTTCCGTATTTTGACAGAAGGGATGCTTTCTTTTCATTGCTTTTGTCTGTGATTTCTTTCGTTTTCCGAAGCCACTTTATGTAATGGTCTTGAGGCATCAAATTGTCTATTTTATGATAGAGATCTTCGGAATACTCCTCCGGTGAGTAAAACTGTTCGTTCGCTTTATCCACGGATGATGATTTGGCAATGAAGGATTTGAAATAAGATACAACATCATCGGCTGACATTACCGCGGGTTGGAAATTTATTCGCTTTCTGTTTGCTGCGTTTACAATAGAATTTTTCAGTACGAGTGAAATCAAAAGTATCACCACCACACCCCGGTCTAAGGGAAGCATGGTTTATTAAGTAGTTTACTAAATTATACAATCAGCCTTGACATTAAAAAGTACAGAACGCAGCACCACCACGATGCAAAAATTGTATGTGTGATGTTAGAAATATCAAGTTTATGTTTTTTAGAAATTCCTCTGATTGACTAATATTGATTGGATATAAATCATTTCTTTGGAAACCTTCAAGTATATTGCTAGGAGATTTGCCTTGCTTTTACTCAATCAAGCTTGTTACAAACCCCTAAAAGGTACAAAAATAAAACTTACCCTTAATCCGTTTTGTGGGTACAGGCCTGAAACAAATAAGCTCAAGGAAACTACAAACTTTGTTTTTGAAACCTAAAGACATTGACCTAAGAATGGAACCTATCGTAGAATAGCAAAAAATAGACTCACTCTACAAAACACTGATTCATGTCTAGTTGGACACCCGTGTTTCCAAATCCCATTCGCTAGACTAGTAGCAAACTAGACAAGATCAACAAGCAAAAATGTAGTATATATAAATATAATATTTAGTTTAGCTCGTGAAAAACCAATACGTTTTTTATTGTAGTTCTTTCAATACCTGTTTTCTTACAAATGTCAAATCAGTGCAATTTAATTCACGGGAAAGTACGATAGGAAGCCTTTGACAGGAAAATAAAGTAGAGGTCATGTCAGCTAGTAAATCCTCCCAGGAAAGAATAGCTTAATCTTGCACAATAGCATTTATATAGCTAAGCATGAGTTTTTTAAGCATATAAAACAATTTTGATTATACTTTTGCGACTTTTGGAATTCGTGAAAGGTTTGTGACGGTTTGGATGATTTTTTTGTGTTTGTGTTGTACGCAAACAAAGAAAAAATTCCTTTTGGATACAAAGTAATATTTTACAGTAGTAATTGCTAACCTGTTTTTTGTGTAAGCGCTTATACTACACACTGCCATGTCATACAAGTGCAGTTACTTTCAAAGTTAAAGAAAATGTATGATCTTTCCCTTTCTAACTTTCTCTGTCTTATTTGACTATGTGCATGCTGCATAGGAAAATGGCTATTTATTTATATGCATTCATCTTTAGGTTGTCGGTTATATAATACAACGACCAGTCTCGTGGGATTGGGTAGGGGTAAGTAGATAGTAAGGAAGACATACAAAATTCAATCCCATCAAACAAGATCTTATTTCCTTTTTAAAAAAGACAAAGGAGGGGGAAAAGAACATCTTTGTTTTCTCATCGGTCAGTATCATTCGTCAACACCAATATTGCGTTGAAAGACAATAGAATTTCCTAAATCTATTATTTCATCGTGCCAAGAAAAACATTCCAGTAGTTTTTCTCAGTGACCGACCATCTTCTTTTAAAATATATAGAAGAGTTTTTGAAATGCCACTGATTTTCAACCCCTTCCCTTGTCTTTACTTTCTTTTGAGATTCCCGAATGACTTTCTATTTTCTCATTTTAACCCTCCTTTCCATTTTCCGGTACGGTGTTCATTCATTCTTTCGGAGCACGTTCTTTGAAAAAGTTTCAGGAAATTCAGAAAGAATGGGGGAGGTTTCAACCTAGGAAAGTATACAAAAAGGAGAACGTAAGAGAAAGTAAAGAAAGGCAACAGGAAACTGTTAATCTAGTGGTGATAACTTATGGTCAATATTTTATTTCGGTGTTTGATTTTTTCTTTTTTGGGGTTCGGTTAAAAAGGTAGAGAGTTGTCACTTGCACAATCCTCCTTTTGCATAATATATACAATACCTTTTCTATAGGCAAACGGGTTCATGATCCATTGAAAATCCATTAAGTTCTCTTCAGCTCTTCCAATTTCTTAAATTTTTATAACATTTTCCAAAAGAAACTGTCGGAAGAAAAAGAAAGAACGAGAGCAAACACAGATGTGAAGCTCTCATGTAACACGATGCTGCATCATCGCCATCGAAATCTTGACTGTTGAATGATGGTAAATATGAAAAAGAGGAAATATTCGCGTTGAATAAAACAGGAAGAAAGCTTGTATTGCCGATGACACAAGGTAGTGAAGTGCCAAAATAGGGTTAGAAAGAAAACCGGATGGGACAAAAGAAATGAATGGCTCATTCTACTTTTATGGTCCTTGAAAAAACTGTTGTGTTGGTCTATCCGATCTCTCTCCCCTTTTTACTTACAAGTACTTTGGATGGCATGCATTGCTCCGACCGTCCATCTTTTATAATGTTTTGGCATTAGAATGTTGCTTCTTTTGCTGCTCTGCATAAAATATTTTTTTATATAAAATGATGCAAACGAGTAGAAAGAAACAAGGGAAGGATTTTTGTTTCTTTTGTCTCTTGGGCGTCGTTAGATCAAGAGGGAGAAAGGAAAATAATGTTTTAAAAAAGATTCATGGGTTTTTTAGCATATTATTATTATGAACATTTTACAGACTGACTTTTTCCTTTTGCTTGAGTGAGTTGACTTTTGCATTACACCGTGGATTTTAAAATTTTATCATGATTCGCCCTTAACTCTTAAATATGTGATATATACACCACTTTCCCGAGCATATAATGTTACAGACTGGAGCATGAAAGAAATGCAGCAAACCAGCAACGACCTTTTATTTCAGTATAAAATAAAATAAAAATAGAATTTTTTGTATTGAATTTTTTTCTCCCGTTGAATATTTTTGTGTTCAGTGAAAATTTATGCTCTGTTTTGGTTTATTACGTCACGTCCAATTAGCGTATGAAATGGGTACATTAGGTATAAATATGGATAAAATGATGAACAGCACAATAGAAGTCGTTTTGTTTGGGAAGCTGGAACTTGAGCTAAAGGGTTGATTGTATTCTCCACTGTTGTTGTGTACCAACCCTCCTAGACTCATTTACAAATGACAATAGGATGAGCAATAATTCTGAATATTAAGGCATACACATGACCAAAAAATTGAACAGCTTATACCAATTTCAAGTTTTATGAAGATGGCTATGAAAGTATGAATGAACTTTTACTTACGTTTTTATATTTTTTTTCTTTTGTCTCTTTGTCCCCTTTACTGTAATTAACTATTTTTTGATTCAATCCTTTTCCTCGTGCCCCTCTAAACCAGACCGGGTAACCTCCTGTTAATCGTTAATATACAAAACAGAAGAAGTTCCCCAAGGACACCGTCGTTGTTGCTTTTACCAGCAGCCAGGGATCAACCCTTGTGACTGCATCAGTTTTTTATTTAATGTTGTAATAATCATAACTTTGCATGCGTACGTTCAAACTCCAGCAGAGGCTAAATTGATGCAGTTTCCCTTTCGGATGTGCGGTCATAAAGTTTACCAAATTCTATATTAGGACAAAAAAATTTTATATAAAAGTATTAATGAACTGAAAAAGGGTTAAGCTATTAGATTACACACAGCAATTTCTTTAATAGTCTTCTTCTCTCTCATTTTCCAGAGTGTTTGGAATTTTGAATAATGCAGATAATGTTTAATAGGGAAATGCCATTTGTTCTCTCTCCGTAATTATGATTACGAATATTGTATTTAATTTTCATTCGCCTTCCCAAAGAGTCTAATGCAAGGGACATGGTGTTCTAAAATATAATTCAAATGATGCTGAATACCTAATATTACGAGATGCTGGTAATGACGTTTATTTAACAATGGATGCAAAAAATAGGAAAAATTATGCGTTCTAAACGAAATCCCGTATTTTTTGTAACTGTCACAATAATATCTGAAATAGGGAAGGGGCTGTTTTAGTTCAATGAATAATGCGTGAAGCAAAAAAAACACATTTGGAAAATAAAAAACCTGAACAAAATGTTTCAAACTTAATTTTTTTTAGACTGAAAGCAAGCAACTTAACATTTTGGTAACAAAAAGAGGTTACCTGCAGCTTATCTGGTTTTATTTTATTTTTTAAATCTCACACTTGTATGTCTGTGTACACGATGGGTGGTTTTCTGATAGAAAGCAGAGCAATGACTGAATGCATCCATAGAAGTTAATGGGTTATATGATTATTGTCATGATTATTGTGACTGAAATAGATTTCAACCCGCCACCAGGAACACAAATACACAAGCACTTTGTACCCTA
>JAHZNK010000939.1:0-17760 GCA_027744615.1 Lepidocyrtus cf. nigrosetosus NNG-2020 | reverse complement strand
CCGTAGAAAACACTCCATATTCTTTTAACTGAATAGAAATAAACCACTGAAGAAGATCATGTTTGACATGAGGTTCCAAAACATCTAATACAAGACAAGCTTCGCTCATTTGCTTAACGTGGAGGCTACCCGTTGTGGACGAAAATGACTCCCGGAATTCTAAACTAATCTGATCACCAAGTTCCTTCTTAATGTCTTTGACTTTTTGAGCAAGTTGTGCAATTTGTGGAATGTTATGATAATTATCAAAATGTTCTACTACGTTTGCAACTCCTTGCAATAAATTAGCTACGTCCCCATACTGTCTTGTCTTCACAAGCGTTTGAAGGGTGTCTACCCCAGATACGAGCATATTTAAATGATTTAAAGTTGTTATAGCTGAGGTGAGATTCCGTTTGGCTGTATCCAACTGACGAATATCTCGTGTCATATCACGTACAGCAGCTTCACTTTGTTCCGCCCTACCCTTCATGTCAAGCACTTTTGTAACAAGGGCCTCAATCGAAGCCTGAGCTCGTGTTAATGCTGTAATCCCATCCTGCCCACCTTTCCCAGTCTGATGCCTTACAAATTCTCGTATTTCTTGATCAGCCTTAAATATATCTTGTTCCACTGATGAAATAACATCGTTTAAGGAAGCCAATGATTGTTCCGTTGGGAATAACGTGTTGATATGCGAAACTACATCGAAATCAGCAGAATCTAATGGATCATCACTGGGAAGCACTTGTTCTATAGCTTTAAGTACTTCTGGGGGCAACTGGGCAATCTCCGTGTAACTTTCATCCTCCATCCACATGTCTGAACCAGGCTGATGAGATAGAGTGTCTTTACGACCTTGGAATTCTATCTCGGCAATACCTGCCATTTTCAGAGATTTTTTAAATTATTTTTTCGAACCAGTCAGCAAAAGCGAACTTTTACATCTTTTAATACTACAAAAGAAAGAAAACAAAACAAAATTTTCAGTCATTCAGTCTTTTATGGTCAACCACAAGGAAATATTTTTTAGAGTCGCTGTGATACCCTTCTGAATTATTTTCAGACTTTTACAAACTTGCCCCAATTTAATTACACGACTGCAGCTATCATCCTATGCAACAAAAATTTAAAATGCAACTTACCAAAGTTTTCTCCCCACAACTCTCCTCCCAAAAAATCCCAATTAAATCCCGTCTTGGCACATTAAACTAGATTTTAATTATCCAAAAGTACATTCCAAAAGTACATCTGTAGCTGTTCTGCTCTTGTTTTGTTTGGAATTTGAAGATTAGTTGGCAAAAGTTTTGTTTATTTAAAAGAGAAAAAGTTTTATAAAAGCCACCAAATCATTTGAGAAGGGGATCACGCGGTATTCCTCTGCCTCTCCTCCTCTCATTCTGCAGCTGCTTTTCTTCAAACCGGGCAAAAAGGAGCGGCGCTAGCTACTCATGAAGAAAGCATGTTTCAATAAACCATTCTTATTCTACAAAACAGCACATGCAATTTTTTTGCAAACGCTCTTATTTTACAAATTAAAAGTGTAAACTTTCTCCATTCTTTGTGTAATTTGAATGTGAGGGACAAAATAGTGCGTCTGATGACAACTCTGAAACAGTGCTCAAAAGTTATATCTGTGATTATTTGGGTTTTCAAATAAAGAGTTTAAAGGGGAAAGTGCTGCTGGATTCATATCAACGCATATAAAAAGGTAAGGAATTTTGCAATGCTTTTACTTTTGTGAAAACAACAAGAAATCGATAACTATGGACATTGAACTGTTCTGTTCCGGGTTTCAAATTTATTCAAGAATGTTATAAATATGAAACATTGGGTCATTATAAAACCAAATTTGGCCTGACCTGCGAGGCCGGTTTATATTAAACGAGAATTTCAAAAGTTTTTGGTGATTGTGTAAAAAAATATTTTAGATTTTTTGTGATTGGAACGTAAATTTCCACTTTTGAGCTAGATTTTGTTAATGTTTTGGCTTATTTAGAAAATCGGCCTCAGCGGTATCGCCATAAAAAAATCTTAATTGCGCCGAAAATTTTTTTCTTTATTTCCATAGTGTCATTTAAGATCTTGGAGTGGTCATTCTTTAGTTTCTAAATTGCATTAATGCCCCAGCGGCTGTTAACTATTTCCAGCAGAATTTCGGAAATTGAAATTGCCATATTCCTATGAAGAAAGGAGTTTAATTAAGCTTTCACAAGAAGTCATGTACACATTTGGAAGCTACATAATCTGAAAAAAATTGCCGCTTCTTCATTATAATTGTTCTTTATTTCAACTATATATCAAGAAATAGATCTTGATAATTTGAATACTCGTCTCATCAGCATTTACTATGCTCATCGATAGTAGTGCTTGTCATGCTTTAGAAACTTTGTAAGATGGTATTGTTGATCAATCCCGATCTGAATTCTGAATCCAGATTAGTTTACCATGTTCAAGAAACAATAAAAAACACGAATAACATTGTCAAACCCGGCGAATAATACTTGCTGAATACGTTTCAACTTTGTTTCACATGTATGTAGAGTTCTCGCATTTGTTTTTCTCTTCGTATAAAAATAAAGCTTTTCAAGCAACCCTGGTTTCAAGTCAAATGGGGTTTAAGGGAGGAGCTTAATGGAAACATTGTGCTATTTCGCTGTAGAAAGAAAGCACATAAACATGCCGGGATACGATAATGCTGAAACTATGTTGTTGTTACGCAATATGAAAAGAAGTTTGTATGCTTTTAATAATGCAGTCCATGCTAGTTTTTCTTCATTTTAAAGTTTTATACGAAAAGGGTCAATACAAAAGCATGTAAGTCTTGTTTTTTTTTATAAAAATCCATTCTGATTCGGTGGAACAGAAGATGGCATTGCATTTTCTCTCCGGTTGAAACAATAAAATATAAAACCAACGTAGATTTATAGGTAGCTGAATGAATGAAATACAAGTATTGGTTAAATCATGATTTTCCATGAAACTATGGAATGCTTCATACTGGTACAATGCAACGATATTGATAATCTTTTTAATACTTCCAAAAACCTTTAAACTTGAAAGCCGTGATCATCATCATTTTAAGATCAAAGTTGATAAAATCCTTTCTCTGTTTATGACCACACAACTGATGTGATGACCAAAAACTGGAATTAATGATAAAGGTATGCAGAACGTAAAGTTTGCAATGTACTTCATGTAAAGTTTTAATCCTGATAGTATGTGGGGATGTTTAGAGTGAAATCTGTCTGGTTCCTCCCCTGCAAACTAAGTATCCGTGAGGCATTTCTATCATCATTAAAGTATGATGTTTGTATATAATATAAAGTTTATGTGGAAGGAACGGCATGGCCTGATCCGATGAATGCATGGAAGCAAAAAGCTTGTCTTTTCCGTAAAAAATTGGGAGAGAAGTAAGTATAAGGGACGAGAGAATACTCATTCGTCACTAGTTTTAGTCAAAGTAATACAATGTTGTACAAGGTATTTTCTCTCTATTCTCTACTTGCCATCGTTGTTCGTGCGTGCATGAAAATGAATGTGGAAAAACATTTTTTCTTAATGCCATGATATAAATGATGCTCCATACTAGCAATCCATGTCCGCTCATGCTATTCTATAGATTTTCTACAGACTGAATGAGAAATGTAATCACGTAAAATGCTAGAAATAGTACAACTTTTTCAAGCTTTTCATTGATGCTAGACGGCAAATGAGAACAATAAGTTTTAAAAAGCTGGATTTAATACATAATGTACGAATGGAGGCTCATATTGGCTTTTGGCATTATTGTAAAGAGGAGTAACTCGGTGAACAATTTTCAATTTGGATGCAATTAAAGATTTCAAAGGAGGAGGAAACGTAGTTATATAGAATCCGATCACTCCCACGCTTACGGATATCTGGATGTTATATAATATGCAAATTTAACAATTGGCGTGGACTGTCAAAGTGAAAATTTAGAGAGAAAAGGAAAAGCGGCAGGTGTGACAGGACTGGAGGAAAGTCCAGAAATATAGATTCATATACTAAGAATTCGTGTAGGACACTGACACAATTTCAAAGCACGGCGCATCAGCTCATTACGTATTAAACTGGCCGATCAAAAATACTTTCGTTGTTTTTTACTAATTGCTTTATATATAAAAGAAAAGAAAGTATCTTGATACTTGGGAATATTTGAAAATATAGAAAAGAGAGTTGAAAACCCGTGTATTTATGTTTCTCGTTTCCATACCGCTACTTATATGTGCTTAGTGAGCAGAAAAACACTATTTTAAGTACAGCTACCAGGATCACCGTTATATTCACTCCAGAAGACTTTTTCAGCGACACATGAGCACGGCGGCCGGAAATATACAAAGAAAAGGAAGATTGGAGGAGTAGTGTAGTAGAAAGTGTTTAAGAAACGCAAGTCCAACTATAAGAATAAAAAGGAAAAGTAAAAAATCCGTTTTACAATTTGGAACAGTAGTGAGTAGCACGGTCGTGGAAGTCCTGTGTATATGAATGAATAAGAAAACGAATATCATGGCTGAGTATTAAACGGCATGTAATGCGGTCCATGTCCAAACCTACTATAGGTGAATAGTAGGAGTAGTGGAGTAGAATATTTTTAAGGGAATAGTGTAAAGTCGGAGAAAATTGTCGGCATTCGGTCCATCGGCTCGTAATCAAAGGAAGTATGAGTGCGGCATTTCACTGCTTTTACTAAAACTGTTAAATGGTCTTAAAACAGACTTTGAATCTACCACTGTGGAAGGGGAAGATTACCCATTTTTAACAGATAAAGAATAATAATAAATTAGTGATGCTGCATTAAGACCATTAAAGGTGAAAGTAATTACCAAAATTAAACCGTGATTGTTCAGCATTCACAACTTGAAAGAAGGAAAGAAGTGTCAATTCTTGTGTAGTGAGTTTTTTTTGCATTTGGCTGGACACTTTTGAATGAAAGGAAAAGTGTGGGCAATATATCCTCTCTTTTTGGATCGTATAGCGTAGTAAAAAGGAGCGCTTTACAGACATTTGCAACATTACCACTCATGAAAGATAACACTGAGAGGAGACAGTTTAATTGGTTGTGTTAATTCGGACAAAACACTGAACTATTGTTGAGACTTTGTGTGAAAAAACCGTTTTCGTTATTTCTTCATCTCATTAGCCCATTTGGCTGCTGCTGCTACAACTTCGATTTTGCACAAAAATAGTGCAATTACATTTCGCACAATTATTCAAAGTCTGCAATAAATTTTCCAATTTTTCATCCCGTCATTATCTTAAAAAATCATATCCAGCCAAAATATCTGTTAAAAAGGAAAACTTTAAGTGTTGTGGATTTTTCTAATATCTTCCACTTTTTAAAATTGAGATCCAACTCTTGGAAAACATGGCCGGAAGGTGAGATCCGATCCGATTCATATAAGCTCTATATGATTTGACAAATTAAATGAAATATTCGCATGTTCTCTGAAATGACTCAACCATAATGAATGAATCGTGACAATTATGATATGACGAATTAAGAAACTCAAACGAGACAATGTGGCGTGGTGAACTTTTGTTCATTAAATAGCTTTCATCAAGAAACGATGAATATTTGTGCAGAGTTTAATAAAATGCTTATATGATAATTGCTACACATTAAAGCAAAATACTAGGTGCATGGTTTGCATGCAGTTTATTTTGATTCAATTATGTACAAAGTGCAAAATAAATGAATATAGAAAGCCAATCAAAAACGAATTCAGGCAAATCTCATGTTTTCCATGATGAGGTCTTCTGGTTTTATTATCATGACTAGCGGCAGCATTCCTCATGTAATATAGTACCTTGATTTATTTTTGCCTGTAAGGAAAAACGAGTTGATTGGACAGGGTTGTGCAGATTTTTCCATTAAGAATTCAGTTTGGCATGTGTCATATTTGTTAGTTCAAATTTTAATGAAAAGTAATTGTAGTATTTGATACTGGGTGATTAATTTCCAATGAAAAGTGCGACCACGTTCTCGCCTTATCGCTGTGTATCACATTAGTTCTCTGTCTGTATGCATTGTCTTGTTGTCTGAAAGTGCAATTGGTTTGCCATTCTGCCTGTCGTCAGTGTTAGCATGTGGATGTTTTAAAATAACTAATTTAATTCAAATATTTAAAATTTTAGAGACTACCGGTTTCAACAACAACGAAATTATCATATGGATTCCTCTTCAAGGCAACCTCCCTATGTTGCCTATGTTGGTAACTTGCCACGTGGTGTAGTTCAAGGTGATATTGACAAACTATTTGGCGAATTGAAGGTAATAATGAAAGTGTAGAAATTGTGCAGAAAACTTAGCAATTTTCACAAGTAAAAATGGAAGTCGTAAAATACTGGGTTATTTTTTTTTCACAGACTCGATCTATTCGACTTGTTTATGATAAGGAAACTGAGAGATTTAAAGGCTTTTGCTATGTTGAATTTGACGACTTGGAAACATTGGAAAAGGCGTTGGCATACGATGGTTCTGTAATTGATGGTGTCCCAATTAAGGTAAACTTTTTGTAGTAATTCTAAAACCACTTGATTGTTATTGCTATTTTATCTTGATTTCTTCTTCGAAATAAAAATATCACGTCCGTTTGTCATGTTCTTATTAAATTGCAGGTTGATTTTGCGGAAGGGAGGAAAAATGACCGAGGGGGTAATCGTGGTGGCGGCGTTGGAGGTAGAGGGGGTCCCATGAACCGAGGTGGCCCCGGCCATCAGTCATACAACCACCATCAAGGCTACAATAGAGGGGGAAACCAAGGCTATCATAACTCTCCTCCAATGCACGATGATCATTACAATTATAATAACTATAATAGAGGAGGTGGTGGCGGTAGGGGAGGTGGCCGCGATGGTGGGCAAGGATATATGTCTGGAGGAAGGGGTGGTCGCGACGGTGGTAGGGGAGGTAGAGACGGAGGAAATTCGTACGGCGGTTATAATTCGGATAGGGTACAAAGACCTTACTATAATGACTCCAGAGGTGGTCAGAATTATGGTACAGGTTCAAGGCCACGTCGTGATTCAGAGAGGTCAAAAACATCGGAAGAATTCAAGGAACCTACCCCTGGTTAGCTAAATTCATTTTACATTTTGTAAACTTACGACCAAAAGTTGGTTAGTTCTTATACTTTAGTATGTCATGCTTAATAATGGTTTTTTGTTTAAATTTGCAGAAGAGCTGGCAAACCGGCCAAAATTAAAACTTTTACCTAGAACCGTTGCTGAACCTGTAAATGCGATGGCTGCAAACAGACAAGCCTTAGACATATTTGGAGGAGCTCGTCCCCGTGAAGAAAATTTGAAACAGAAACCTAAAGAAATTGCTCTTGGCAATGACAAAGACTAACATGATCGTTCAAGAGCATGCCCCTTCTCTTTAATTATTTAAAAATTTATGAATAATTATGGTAGACTTCTTACTGAAACCCTTTTTGTAAAAAAATATACTTTAAGACAGCTATTTGTGAAGACGTTTTAAAGCTATATAAAAACTTAAAAAGTTGACAAATTACAATTGAGTAAGGTTGATGAACGTTAAAAAAACTATCACAAAGAATGCTGAAAATAAGTTTTTCATCCAATCTATGCAAACTATTTAAGTCTTACTTAAATGTATTTTTCTCATTTGTTGAATTTAGTACATATTTTTGTGTTCTTCCTCTGTCCCTCTCATTTCATGAGTTGTCCAAAACTGAAAAAGACCAAAGTGTCCCTTTTGATTACATACGTAAATAGCTACTACTATTATGTTAAGAATGTAATTAATTGATAATAGCTTCCCGGTGTTTTGTTTAAATTTTTATATGTTTGTTCGTTCTGATCATTTCCCACGCTTCTTTCCTCCTGTTTTCTATGGTCTTCTGGAATTACTGTAGCTACGGTTACACATTTGAACAATACAATTGTCATTGTGTATTATCATGCATTTAATAACCGTTAATTTCCCTTGTCTTAATAAGTGCAACTCATTATTTATTGATCGTCAAACCAAACTTGTATGCAATTTCATACCAATTTATAAAAAAACTTTAAAGTATAATAATAATCTTTTTAATATAGTACTAAATAGATAAGTGAAAGACTCTTGTTGAGCTCATCTTTTAACAAAATATAATAGAACAAGTAAATCTTCCTTCGTTAATTGTACGGATGGTAAGGATGGCAATTTTGAGTATTAGAGAAATGTTTTTTGGCTAAGGTGTTTATCTATTAACAATGTGTTTGGTGAATTGAATATTGTTGGGAAAATACTACTATAAAGTTATAATAAAATTGTTTGAAAAGTGAGTAATAATCAAAGTTTTTTTATAAAACTATGTAAGAAATCGACAAATGTTGATATACATAATTCTCAAGCTGGCAAATGTGTAAAAAATATGCGGAAACTTTATTGTGGAAAATTTCAAAAACCGTTGTAAACGAAAATAAAATGTTTGGGAAACATTGACATTGATGATAAAGATGGCTTATTATATGTGTGGGAAATGACAAGTACTCAAGTCAGTGCACATAATACGATGCGAATTATAGCAGCAGCAGCCACATAATGAGGCAAATGTGAAAATACTATAAAAGAGCGATTCAAAGTAATTCATTCAAAATATTCTCTGTAGTACCATTAAGAAACTAAAATGACGTATAAATATATCTTGAAAATATTAAATGCATACACAAAGATGAAATTTTCTGTGAAAGAAGCAAAAATTGTGAGGAAGGAGTTATATATATATTATATAGGTTGCTTGTGTAAGAAAAAATGCTTTGTTAAATACAATATTATATTGTAAGCCTACTTATAAATAATCTTTATCTGCGTAGTTGTATATTGAGTGGTGAATAATAAAAAAATAAACTTGAACTATGCTGTTACTTTTTGCTTATCATCATGTATCACAATGCCCCATGAATGTCCTTTCCATATTTACACCAATATTACTAAAAGTTGGATGTTTTTATTTTCATAGTTGACCGTAAAAGGTATTAAAATCTATTTTATTGCAGGTTCTATAAAAATGAAAATCTGCCAGATTATAGTTTTGTTTTTATTTTTTTGGAAACTTGTCGCCTTAATCTTTGCTATACGAAGAGAAAGTTAATCGTCATATTCGTGTGGTTTTCAAATGTATGGATTTAAGCTGCCATCACAGGTAATTAAAACGTATTTATTTTGCAGATTGTGCTTTTAAAAGGTTATTCACATAAACATGTAACTCCATATCAATATATTAATACAAGCCTGCAACGTTTGCCCTTGTAAATCATGGTTCCTTGTCAACAAACGTGACAACGTAGCACCAGTTTTATTGGAAATCGTAAACTTCAAAGGCCTACATACCCATTTAACCCTTTTATTGCTAAATCATGATATATGATTAGAGACTATATTGGATTCATAATTTATAGTCCTATTTTTATTCAAAAACTTAAAGCTATATACTCCTATTTTGCAACATTACTATGGAATTGGCATATTTAGCAATTTCTGCATATTTCACTTTTCAAAATACTTTGTTCTAAAATAGCAGTATCTGTTTCAGCCACCTTCTTCCTTTCTCCCACTCGTAAATTTCTTTCTTTGAGTGTAAACGCAAAAAAGGGAAAGGAAAAGCTAGTAAGAAGTTATAATATCACAGTTCCAGACAGTACAGTTTGTGTTCATGCCCACCCACATCTGCCAGTCTTATTTTCATTTTCCTACCAAAATCCTGCAGATCATGGCTTTTACAGGGGTATGGATATATTACAAAAGTTGAGCGTAAGCAATTTGAAAGATACTTTCATTTTTATGACTCCCTCATGACTTCGACCATGAAGCAGTAATCCTTCAGCTTAATTATTATTCCTTTTTCGCTCTTATGTGGTGTGTACATGGAGTTACCCTCCACCAACGAATTGCCACCCCGAACCACCTACGTTCTACAATCAGCTCTATCTAAATCTGTTTACAAATCACAACTGTATATTATTAAAAAAGTAAAAATCATTAAACATTATTTCGTTTTATTATTATAATTGATAACGATTCGTATTTTTTAAGCAACTAATTGTTTGCTACTGCATTCATGATTCCAAAAACTTAAACTAGCTGAATGTTTCCACATAATATTTCTCTTTGTAAAAAGTCGTAATAAGTTTGGAAAAGAAAACGTATTTCTTGGCAGAGCCTCCTTTCACTTTTTCTCCTGTTTTGCTAACGTTTTCCTGTTCGCCGAGTCCATAATTTTATTTTAAAAAAATGCTTTCTCCTACTTTCTCCATTGTTTTCTTTTTCGGTTGTACTTTAAAAAATGCATTATATATCACCACACTAGTACTACAGAACTATGGCCATCATCACCATTCTCAATTCTATTACAAAAGAAGAGCTCATCAAAGCAAAAAAGCGGATTGTTACGCCAGAAGAAAAGAAAACTTATACATACATAAACATACACTTTTTTTTATAAAAGACAGGCTACAAACAGGAAATTTATCATGTTTTGAGAGGGGAATGGTGAAAAGTAAGTGCTAAATACAAGCTCTCACAGAAAAGGATACATTTTTTCTCTTCCTTTTCACTTCAGAAAACATTTATAAAAGCTACATTTTAGCGAAGAATAAAAAGAGCAGCAAGCAAGAAATGAATGCTTACTTTAGTGTGATGTTATTTCATATCGATTTGTAAAGGAAGTGAAAAGAGGAGAAAAATGCCAAACTTGAAGATTTTCAGTGGAATATGTATGAATAGTAGGAAGCGAAACAGGAGAGGAAGGAAAGAAGAGGAGAAAGTCTCTGAAGTTTTAGGTGAAGTCAAGTCAGTCAGTCACTTTCCGTCTCGATTCAGTTGAGATAATTCAGTGGTGATGGAAAGGAGCAGAAAAAGTGGAGCTGGAAAGTAAGAAGTAGCAACAGTGCTTATAAAAATCACACCTGTGGGAGACAATCGTGTTTTTGGGAGTTGACGTGCTACAAACTACTTTTATTGAAATAGTCATTTCCTTGATGCGACAACACCAGGAAAAAGTGTGAGTGAAACCCCAGTTTTCCTATAAATATTAACTTTCTATTCAATTTACTCTTGTTTTTAAGAAATATTGCCGTACACGTATTATTGCAGGAAATTATAACATAAACTTTTTAATAAATCATATACTACTATGTAGTTGTAAAATTAGATGAACGTAATAATAATACTTTCCAGGTATCTAGATTGTTCATATTATTCAGTCAAATAAGAAAATTTTGACTGTTCTTCCGTTGTGTTGTCCATCTCCAAAGTTCACAATAATCTCAGAATCTTTTGCCTCGTACGTGCCAAACATGATAAAAATATGATGAGAAGAACAACATTCCCATCGTTCAAAGTTTATTTTCCTGCTTCTATAACTGAACTTGCAAGGAATAAGGTAGAGCGGCAATATAGTTTGTTGTCTAACATAGGTATTTTCTTTATTATGAATGACGTGAAACAGCAAAAGAACGGTAAAGGGTAAAAGAAAGCGAGATGAGCGCTTTCTCGTATTAATTTGTGTGTGTTGAATGAATTGACGAGTCCGCATGCAATAGTTAGGTTTGTGGGCTTGGATGAATCTACTAATTGCAGATAGATTAAAAGTCGGAATGTCGCTAGGATGACTTGTCTTGTTTACGAAATCGCATGCTAATTATCAAAAGAGCTTCGTTAGTAATACTAATTTTGTCTAATCGATAAAATCTTATTATTGTGTTTATTTTTGTAGGTATTGCTTGAGTCCTTGAGCAAGGTTTAGCAATCAGTGGGATATCGTTGCATAGAATTTACATAAGATTTGGGCTTTCCTGAATACCACCTCATTCTCTGCTTTATGCTTGACTAGTTGTATCAGCGTGGATAAAAGGTTAGCATTATGTGATGAGTGATTACAAAGAAATTATTAAACAACCCTTTTCCAACCTGAAAAAATGGATAACCGATCTTAATCGGGTAAGGGATTTTTGTGAATAATTTTACCGCTACGCCTTTCCATTTACTCTGCAAAATACAATATTAATTTAGAAATAAATCCAATTGTTGACTCCTTTCTCTCTTATTTCCACGTAAACGTGACAGAAATCCTATGTTGCTCCAATATATTACCTCTCAAAGGACATTTCCTTCCTCGAACTTTTAAACTTCTTTTGTTTACATGTTTTGATGAGTTTTTCCAAACAAACTTTTTACACAGAGAAAGTAGAACTGAAACGTGCTGTTGTGGTGGAGGTTAATATTCTACGACATGAGTTTTCATCAAGTAGACACCCACGCAACTCCCTGATAGAACTTTTCCTCAGGGTTCATATTTCGCCTTTCTTTTTCCTAATTCGCTGTTTATAGTTGTTGTTGTTGTTGCTTTCTGTCCAACCTTGTGCAGTGTTATCTAAAACACTTCTTTTAAAATGTACCACAAACGGGTACCAATATTTGTTTTTCCATTTTGAGTAGCTTAATCTTGTCTAATCTAGCATTGGTTTGTTAATCAAAAGTACAAATGATTTAGCGTTTTCTCATGTTACCCCATGTAATGCCATTTTATTGAAATGATACTCACTTTTTTAATTAGTTAACTTATTCATTACATGGGTCTTCCATTTAGGGAGCTTCCGCATCTACGTCATCATCGTCGACTGTACCACTAGCAAAAACACCACAAGGAGCAGATTCTTCAAATCCAAACGTTAACTCACAGCCCGACGCTGTAGCTAAAACAAATACGGCAAATTCATCGAAAGGTATTCCACTTGAAAAGAAAGCAGAAAGAAAAAACTCATTTTCTCGAGAAATGAATACGGAAGGTATGCCTATTTCGCCTATGGGGGGATCCGCTCCAAATCCTAAGATTGGAGAAACAAAAAACGAATTTGAATCCATTAGACAATCTCTCGATTCTTTGAAAATCCAATCAAAACTTTCCGAGACGCAAATGCAAGGTAGTTTTTTGTTTTCACTTTTAATGGCGTAATGCCTACATTTTTTATTTCCTGATTAGAAAAAAATTCAAGAGAACAATTTAATTCAAAAAGTTGTCTTATTTGCTTGAGAGATTAAGAAAAAATACAATACGTTGATGATATATTTTAGAATTCCGCGAGGCATTCCGATTCTTTGACAAGGATGGCGATGGTTCAATTACGAAAGATGAGTTGGGTATTGTAATGAGATCTCTAGGACAATTTGCTAGTGAGGATGAGCTAAAAGAAATGCTGAAAGAGGTGCGATAATGATTCATTTATGATATTCTCGTTTGTAAAATTCATACATAACGAAAAGAAAACTAATGGCGAATTCCGCTAATAGGTGGATATTAATGGGGATGGGCTATTCAGCTTTGAAGAGTTTGTAGAAATCGTTTCGAATTATTCTGGAAACACAGGAGGAAGCACGGATGAGGAACAAGAGTTGCGAGATGCTTTCAGGGTAAGATTTGTACACTACTATGTTGGTAAAAACATTTCAGAAAAAGTTTTACTATCGAGCAGATCTTTGACAAACACAACCGAGGTTACATAAGTGCTTCCGATTTACGAGCTGTGTTGCATTGTCTTGGAGAAGATCTAAGTGAAGATGAAATTGAGGATATGATTAAAGAAGTAGACGTTGACGGAGACGGTCGAATCGATTTCAATGGTAATGCAATAAACAAAAATGTGATAGACAAGTAATGTCAGATCTGAATGAAACGCTATATCTGCATTATATGTTCAAAATTAATACAGAATTTGTTCGAGCGCTTGGAGAACCCGACCTAAATGAAGAAGATGAAGAAGAAGATGAAGTAGAAGAGGATGTGGAACATTTTTAGTTTCACAAGCTAAATCCGACTCAGGTGGTCCTTGATAACTGATCCTTTTAAAGTACATGCCAACAAAACTTGAAAATGCATGTCAAGCTATCTTGTTCAATAGGTTTAGAATGATTGATAAGAACTTAAGTATGTAATTGCAATTTACAAAATTGTTCATTGTTCTTTCTAATCCTTTTCAAGGTTATAAGTTCTACTTTATAAGTTGATCTTAATCCTAATATTTAACTATAAACTTTAAGAAAAGTATAATATTCAAAGGGTGATCAACAGAGAAACTGTTCTTGGCTATTTAAGTATTACTTTAATGTTCTATTATCATTGTAAAAAAGTTACTCCTACATATTCTATATATCAAAACACAGCGCATAATTTACGATTAGTGCAATTGTATTGTACGTTCTTTACACTTGAAACATTACACAAACATTCATTCATATCACATTCTACTAAACACAATGTTCAATGTACCAAAAACCGGCTTTTACTGATAGCACTAGAATTAAAGGATTCACAAGATGACAAAAATTATGAAAAATAATTTTAAATTTGTATGTATTAGTACTCTACATAGAAAATATTAATATCGCACATATGTTTACGGCATGTACATATATCAAAAAGTATTACGTTAGAATCTCCAGCAACTTGGATACCTGCCTAATTCCATTTTTTCTTTTTAATTTACATTGCTATTATTGCATGTTTTCTATACTCATGTGAGCAAAAGTTTCAACATCATTCATGTCCTAATATTAGATATTAATTGATAATTATTATTAATATTCTGGAAACGCATGTCCTCATGTAGTGATCTTATCAATCGGTATATGGCCACTGTCCCCTAGAGCACGCAATACAACTCGACCAGATGGCAAAATACTGAGTATACTAATGCTACAGTTATTCAAGCTGATGCGTAGCCAAGCTTCACCAGGAAACTGAAGAGCCCTGCCAATATCATTTTTAAAATTCCAATTATTAACAAAAAGAATTAAAATATTAGTCAGATTTTAAAAGTGTTTAAACAAAAATACTTTTCTGACCTGCAGGCAAAGTACCGGATTACATTTGCATGGCAAACAATGATTTCATAAGAGTCCTTCTCCTGATCCGGATCGGCTCTATGGAAATATTTCCTAAAAGCTGCTTCAATTCGGGCTCCATCCTCAAAATATTGCTACACAATAAGTATAAAATTTTATCAAATCTGAGAGCATACAATATTAAATTTCATGAAGTTATTAAATTCAGTTTAAAGATAATAATAACAAGACTAACATGTAATTCTGGATGCCAATTGGAAACAGGAGGTTCTGGTAAACATGGAGCCCCCTCGCGAAGTGCAGGATCTTTAGTATCAAGATCTAACCCCTTTTGGCAAATTTCTTTCCGTATAATTTCAGCTGTTTGCACAGCTCGAGTCATGTTGGAACATACAATGGAATCGAATTCGATTCCAGAACTCTTCAATCTCTTCCCAGTGAGCTCCGCCTGTTTCTCCCCAAGATCTGTTAGATATCGCTGAGAGTCATTTTCACCTTGCATATTATATTGCCCATGACGGATCAGAACGAGATGACGAATTGCCTTTGCTTTCTTCTTTTCCAGCTGCTCCATTATCCCATCATCACCTGTCTGTTCCCCTTTGTTTCCATCAGACTTACTTCTCTTTGGAGGTTTTATTAAACTGTATGGCTCACGTCTAAATTAATTAACAAAGCTTTAGTGTCGAATCCGTCAAATTAATTATTTCAAAATTAAAACTTACTTGTCCCAATTATAGTCCCATTTTGAATACGTTTCAGGCACATTTGAAGGTTTATTAGGAGACCAAGGAGGGGAGGTTGGGGTGGAACAATGAGCCGCAACCAAAGTAACTGATGTCACTCCAGCAGCTCCAACAATCCATTTGCCGTACTTAAAAAACTTTATCCTGTGCATATTTATATGGAACTTTATATGCCGGAAATCCACCACTTCTGTGCTATACTAATATATAAGCTGTTGTACACATAAAATAATATATTTAATTATTTAAAACAATTAAATTAATTTACAAGTTAGTATTCGAAGAAAACCTTCGCACACCGGTCGACCGTCTGTATTCTAAAGAACAGTTGAGAAAGCTCCCACAAGAAAAAAGTGTGAATCATGTGACGAGCCGGGGAAAGAGCAGTAGCCAATGTAGATGAAGAGCCGCTTTATCTTAGCAGGCTTGCAACCTTTTATTTCTTACCAGTACTAGTACTGACTATATCATGTTCCACTAACTATTAAATGTTATTTAATTTGATATATATATTGAAGCTTCAATTACTAATTTTGAAGGAATTACAAAAATGATGCGCTATGGTTATCGTATAAAAGGCAACATTACAAAAGAATTATTTCGTGCGAATTCCTTCATCTAATCAAACCCTCTTTTTGATACTTATTCCCCTGCAAACTTATTCCTTCCAAGTATGACAAATCCAATTTCATTATTTTTACAAGAAAGCATAATATAATTCCCTTTACACAACAGAAAATTCAACAGAGCGAAGAATCAGAAGAAGGTTGATTTCTCTTGAGAAAAAAATCTTGTAAACTTCTTAAAGTTTTAAAAGAAAATTCTCAATGCAAGTTTAAACTTCGATAGAATTGAAAACTAAAGGAGAAGGGTTTCAATTAATCTTTTTACCTCTTAAAATTCAACATTTTATAAAGCAAACAAAAAAGCATATATATAAAAAAGCGTATATCAAAATTAATGTAACAGTTCATTTTGTAGATGAGTAAAAGCAATGGAATTTACCCTAGAATAAAAGAATGAATTATGAACCTACAAGGTAGAATGATGAAGCGAGAGGAACTATTGGAATCATTTCATACTTTCCAAACCTGAAAGAATCTAATGAACAAAGAAGTACGCATTGGATTGCAAATTTTAGGCCTTAGAAAATATAAGTTAAAGAATACTACGGAAAAACAGGCTCAATGCAATGCAAAAGCTATTGCAAATCCTGCAAGGGTTGATTCTCGTTTACTAAAAATAATAAAAGACTTTCCTCACTTCCTTTGAGTCTTTTGAAAAGGATGACGGGATGAAGAAGAATTTGGGAAGTCTCTGTTCCGTAACGTTATTTATATGTAGGTATGCAAGTAAACTTGTTTTCTTACTTTTTCTACTTCTGTGAGCAAAATGAAGATACTCTGAACACCAAACGAACCATTTTCACAAGTAGATCAAGAAAAGCTTTCACTCACAACTTAAGAAACTTGCGAGTATGTTTTAGTATTTTCTCTGCACCTTCTTTACAATTTTTCTATGTTAAACATAAATGTAATTTGTTGGGAAGGCAAGGAATTGGGGTTAGAATAGAATGATGTCTGGAATCATCGTAAAATACCTTATGATATATTATTTTATTTCGACTTGATGTAGAAAACGGTAAATACGGCTTTAATATCATGATATTCATGTCAACTGCCAGCATGCACCAGAAAATATTAAATAGTTTAGTCAAAGAGGAAACCAACAAACAGTCAAGTCTCTTTTAGCTTTATATTGAACAACAAAATTAGAGATTTTTCTTGTTCATGAATAGCAAAATACAGTGGATTCAAAAACTTTTCCGCTTGCATTTAACAGGATAGAAAAGATGAAAAGAAAACCTCTTACTGCAGTTTCTTATTTGTTCACTTGCAGGATTTAGAAAGAAAATGAAATGATAAAGTAAATAATTCGTCGAAATTAATGAATACCAACGTCAAAAACGGAGAATGTAAAATTCACATGCCCCAAGAGGAAACTGCAAGTGATGATTAAAGGCCTAGTATACCTAACAAGAGCTGAAGTACATTATTCGATGTTAAGTATTACAATAATAAAAAAGATAGTGGCAAATCATAATAATACTGTGTAGCTTGAATGTGCAAATTGAGTTGATATGTATATATTCGATAATAAAAG
>JAHZNK010000938.1:0-10668 GCA_027744615.1 Lepidocyrtus cf. nigrosetosus NNG-2020 | reverse complement strand
ATTGAAGGCGGTAAAATGGCAAAAAAAGTTTCGTAAAAACTATTTACTTTGAGAAACTAAAAACTATTAGATAGGAAAGTTTCTACTGCTGCTGCAGCAAATTTTAATTAAATTTGTGGAGTAGTGAGTAAAACAGAGAACAAAGAAAAGTCAATAAGTGGGTGATTTTACTTATATAGTAGATTTCGGAAATAAAAGCGAGTAGAAGCATCTAGCTAAACATTATTAAAAGTGGTTAAAGATATATTTTTGGCTAAATTATATAGGGATAATTAACTGTTTAAGGTGATGCTATAATATCATATAGATATATCTAGAGATAAAAGCGTTGGTTATTGGCTGTTTGGCTATCTATACAATTTTTCTGTGCTGGCATGCGCTACTCATCTTCTTCCTTTGTGTTTTTATTACTTTAATTTTTGTTACTGGCGGAGAGGAGATATGCATCGATCCAAAATCATCCCAGACCTTTGCATTCTTTCTAAATGTTGGGGAAGGTGCATTTTTAAAAAACAGGAGTTGTGCAAATGCTAAAATATGTTGATTTTTGCAACTTTTTCTTTACTTTTCCCTCATAATTTCAATTTGAATTGCTTACGCCATATACTCATAGACTTAATGGTAAGTTAGAGTAATTGAGATTTAGCAAACAGAAAATAATCGGATTGTGGAAGAGTAAATTACGTAGAATTTCCAATTTCAAATTGAAAGGATATGAGAAGCCGATAAGATTAAAAGAAGAAACCCACATGGCTTTTATCTACATTATGAAAGGAAAAGTACTTTTTTCGTTTTCGTTCTCTGTATAAATGAAATTGATGATTACATTTCAATTCCCACATGACTTTTTAAAATGGTTTTTGCGCAACAACGCCATGCACGACAAATGCGACAAATTCCTTCGCATCCTTTATATTTACTTATCATCAACACCATTATAATCACCATCACGATTCAAATTTTGCATGCTTTTTACTTTGGCCGACGAGTTTTTTCTTTTCCTTTGACTGTTTGTGTCGGTGTGGCAGAGCAGAAAATAGTTTTGGATTCAGCAATAAATTATTATTTTGAGATTTTAAAGTAGTTGAAAGTCAAGGTACAGGGCCACGGCCAAAAAATCATTTGAAAATTTTTTGACATGCTTGCGCTACTGGCACACATGATTTGAGTGGAGGAAAGTAACTTACATTTTCATATACAAAAATGAAACAGATTTCCTGATGAATAATTACTTTTTGACAGTTCCAAGTTTAAAAATCCATTTCGTTTGCCCACAAAAAGTTTTATTGCAATTTTACCGATATTTTTGCATATTGTATAATTTTCAAGTGTTGTGATGACGGATTGATTACCAGTTAATAACTAGGTAGCGTTATAAAATTCGTCATAAACCTTTCAAGTTGAGCTTGAAGGGGGTGACTCATATAAAGAGAGAAACCATCTGTGAAGTCAAAATAAAAAATATTTTCCCTTTTTTAGCTTCAAACATGTCAATTTTACAAACAATCTTTTAAAAAGTATTATGCATACATAGTTGGATTGTTATGAATATTGGATGACGAAAGAGGAATGTGTAATTTTGTCAAAACAGATTTAATTAGTAAGGATATGGCATATCTACAGAGAGTAACGCAATTTCATTAGCTCAACAACAGAACATAACACATTTAAGACATATTTGCCATCACTCACTTGCTATATTAAATGAAAATGTGTGGCTTTGTGGCAGACACAGGCAAGGTAATTAATTACGCATGTTTTTGTATAATTTGGTTTGCAACATAGTCTTGGCGAGAGACTAGCGTTGAGAGAGGGGAGAACAGGTCTTTGGTTTTACTGTCTAATGTTTAGGTAGGTAATGTGTGCTTATGTTTTACGTCCTTCAGTTAATTATTTCATTAATTGTAATGCAATCTCATCATCAGAATCTTTGCGGCCTTGGCCTTCATTTCCTATTACCACAAAAGCATTTCCAAACATTATTATATTGATAATTACAACGCAAGAGTAATTAATGAAATTGATAAGAGCTAATAAAATAACTAAATTAAATACTAATTACTACATGATTTGGTTTTTTCAGATACTCCACAAAACACCCAACAATTTTTGAAGAAAGCTCAACGTTGTCTTTCATCAAAATTACTTCCGCGACAGCCCCGTTTTCCCCTTCGTATAATTTTTCAAAATCTTTAATACAGGAAACAACAACGGAAGGCCCAGCAGTAATAGGGAGTGCTTCTCGTAACTTAGGAGGCAGGTAAGGGCAAAAACAATGACTAGTAATTTAGTAAATGCTTAAATTCAATATTGCATGCACCACTGACTGAACCACGTAATTATCATAGCGCTATCATTGTCTGGAGATATTTCGATTGCTGCATATTCCTACACAAATTCTTGGAAATTTACGACCATTAAAAATAACTGAACTCTCAAACCAGCAATTTTTAAATGTTTGCTTTGTTGTTTCATAAATGTCTTCCCTTTGCAATTTGGGTGCACAAAAAGTACCGTAGTAATGTTTGTAATTTTGTTTTACAATGGAAATTCCCACAGTTCAAATTCTTCCCAGTTTTTTAAAGTTCGATTTACCTTCATAAAAAGAAAAAGAAGAAAATCGTGCATAATGAATAAAGAGCATTCCTATTTCGGCCTATTTACCGCTACTTAAGTATGTACAGTGTATACATTTGTTTTTCCCCATTTCCCTATCCATAAACAAGTATCGAGCAAAAATACTACCGCAAACAAAAACCAATTCAGTGGTTTACAACCTCCATCTTATCTTTAACAACTTCCAAAGTGCGTTATATTTTTGCGGGTTATTTTTTTCAAACATAATATCAATAATAATGGATCATTTTGTAACAAGACAGTTTGTACGTAGTTTCCATTGTTGCGAAAATGTAATAGGTGCGACCTACATTACAATCTCTCCCTCCTTCAAAGTAAGCACCCCTAAACACTACGATTTCATATTTACATTAGCATCTCCATTGTAAAATGGGTAACACGTTTTGCATGAGAGAATACAAGCGTAAATGAATGGGATTTAATTTCACTAAATGAAATAAACAGAGATAATGTAGACATTGGCATAATGTTGTGTGAGAGAATTACGGCGTTGTCCTCGTCACCATCATAAAGTAAAGTGCAAAGTCTTTGTTTGGGACGGTTTACAGACAATCATGATGATGGGGTTACGTTGTTTTGTAAAAAACTTTTTTGTTTTGGAGACGAAGAAATAAAAAAAATTGTATTCAGCATAAAGTAGAAGTTAAAATTCTAGATGTATAATTCCATAAGGTGGTACAGCGTTAGTTCATTTCCACTTTTCTTGAAACTAGAAATTGGCAACTCTGTTCGGATTATAACCAAAAGTCGAACATCAGAATAAGCAAAGGTTAGAAATTAAGTTAAAATGCAGCGATCAAGTATGAACGGGTGTATTTTTGAAATTGTTGCGTAGAAAACAAAGCACTGCACTGCATAAACATTGTCAGTGTCTGTGATGATGAGAAATATTAACATACGAATACGTATATATTTCACTTTTTGCGTTTTTAAAATAAAAGAATGTCTAACAGAGTGAGCCTACTATTCTCATATCAACTTGTATTATCAAAATCAACAAGGAAATATCTCTGTTTAATTCCTGCATTTATTGCACTGCATTTCATATGAATATTATAAAGTCAATGAGGGAAAATGATGATTACGACTTCTTCCTTGGCGCTCCCTGTCTCTTCTTAATTAATACAGAAAGAAATAAAACTATTACAGTTATTATAGTGAAAATAAGGACAAGAGAACTTAATATCATGTATAAAGCTATCTAGTGCAAACCAAGAAAAGACCTTTTTCTTATCCACTTCTCCCATTCAACTTAATTCGTTCCTATCTTTATGCACTCAAATGGGAGAAAATGAAAGAGGCGAAGGAGAAGAAAGAAGCAGTAAAATCATATAATCATCATCGTCCCACAGCCAGCCGCCCTCATTTTTGATCTGGAAACCTTGAGAAATAATATTTTTGTTGGGTATTTGAAGTAAATAAATAACTGTATTACTCAAAAAAATGCGAATGATGGTGAATGAACATACCTAAACATTCATCCTATATGCTTACATTGAAAATCGGATTGCTTTGTACTACAATTTCCTCTTTCATCATCATTTAATCACAATCATTGTTATACTTAATGTATAAATCTATGCCCAATAATGCTACACTTTCGTATCTTTTGATGAAACATTTTGTATTTAATAGTTTGGTATTATGAGCTTTAAAGTTTCACCAATAATCATTCGTTAAAGCAAAGCTCAACCGAAAAACGTTTAAACAAATCAAATACAGTATCATGCATGACTATCATCATCCGGGTTTTTAAAATGTAGTGTATAATACAATGACATGGTCCGTTCCATTGTTAGCTCCTTATTTACTCATCATCCATTGATAGGGATTCGCGAAAACAAGAGAAATTCTGAGAAAGAAGCGACACGGTAGACAAGCTAATTACTAGGGCTGATTTGAACGAATTCAGTTTTGTTCAAAGTTTTGTTTTCTTGGATTCGTCTTTGTTAAAAGATATATTAGTGCGAATTTTATGAACCGGTACATATTAAATAGTACTTCTTTGTTATTTAACTTCAGCAATTCAGCATTCCAAACGTCATATCATATTCGTTTTTAGCGGAGGCTGCAACTTCACGCACAAGTTAAAACAGCATGAAATACTAAAATAGGCTTATTATTCGCATTCTCTTGCTATTTATTGCTTTTTAAAAATCTCGTTAGACAAGGTAGGTTTTTGTTTGAGCCTACGTCAATGTATAAAAGTTTTATCTGCGTAGTACAACCGATTATTAGTAAGTAATAAACTGTGTCTGTCTGTGTACATTTTACGTAAAAGTAAATATACACACGTAAAACTTTTATACTTGGTGGAAAATGTTTTTTCTTGAATTTTCTACCAAGTATAAGATAAAAGTAAACTGTGTGTATTTAACTGATCTGTTATCCGTAACATGTACAACTATATTTGCTCGTCTTCTCTCAACCCTCCTATTAGGTTTATGAATGTTTAATTAAATGGAATTTACCCAATATCCATATTTTATTGAAAATATTATAAATTCAAATCAGATGAAAAAGAATGTTGTAGGAATGAATGAGGTGCAGATGAGGAGGTAAATGCAGTGCAATTATATGGATGTACTATGATTGAAACTTTAAAATTCTATATCAATTTATTTTAGATTCTAAAAAGTAATTTAACTAATTCTTGGGTTACGTACCTATTAGTTTTTACTCTTTGCTAATATAGTTTTTCAAATACTCATCTTCATAAGCATCACGATGTGCTTGGGAGTACAACAGGTAGCATAATCAGCTTATAAGCATTAAATTCATTCATTTCAGCTTTCCTCTTAAAAATTGAATTTGAGAATTGTTATAAAAATAACATGCGTAGGTATCTTAAACACACGTCAGATTAAGAGATGGAGAGATGGACGCCAATTTATATAAAAGCTTGGGAAAATGTATTGAATGAAGCCATGAGGGATTGAATTTGAGGAGGAAAAGACCAGAAAAATAATGCTTGAAAGTAAATGAGAAAAGCACTGAAATGTATCCACTATAAAACTGAAATCTATGTACGTGTCTAACCTCAAGTTTGCCTTCATACAAAAAGCGTAAAAATCTCACTTAAGCTTAAACAATTCCTATCCGCCCATATTAAAACTGATTGTTCACAAGTTGAACTTGTTCAAATGAAGTCATTTGAAGATTTTGAAGGCGAAGGTACTTCCATTGGACTGGATCAACATTATCGTCATTATTTTTACAATTTCGTAGTCATAATACGCACATCACATAGCATATCACATTATCATTGTTGTCTGGCTTTGCTTCCCTAGAACAAACCGTAGAGAAGAGCATGGTAAAAACTCACCCTCTCTATGTCTATGTCTAGTTTAAGCTTAACTATTGTTATACTATTTCATTGTTGATGCATGATGCATTATTCATCATCCCCTCTTCTATGACGAATAGCAATAGGCATACAAAGTTTCAATGTAAAACTTTTGCTCTTCTCCTTCTTTGAAAAACAGGCAAAAGTAAACCCACATATAAAACCTTCAACAACTCCATATCTTAACAAAGCATAGGTTTACCAATTATAAACGCCTCTGATTTTGCTTTTCAGTTTGTCTGCTCCTCTTCTGCATGACTATTCGATTTAGTTTCTTTGGAATCGCACGCCGAATGGAATAAAATGGAAGGTGATAAATAGGGAGACAGTTATAATAGGGGGATGCTGCAAAGCTTTTCAGCTCTGACGAAGAAAGATGATTTTGAATGAAAAAATATGTTGATAATGATATTGCTGACGAATCTGTTCAAGCTATTGACGATGATGCATTTTTCACAATGTTTCAAGCTTTAGTCATCCTCATAGTAAAATCATGGCGTTACCAGTTTCCCAGATATGGTCTTTATCAATCTCTCTTGATATGCATATATCCCTGTATAAAAGAGATGCTTTGTATGAAGACTAATAAAACCATGAACAAAAACGTACGCAAACTTTATTTTAATATGTTTGTCGTATATGGGATCTATTAAAATCTACTTTTACATGTAAAATGTATCTAAATATTGAACACAAGTAGAATATTATACGTTTTAAGGATAAACAACGTTCAAAGAGATAAAGCGATGAGAAATATATGTTTTAAAAAGGGGGAGTTGCATATACAACATAGCCCAGTATAGTAGCAGTAGCTGTCCGTTAAACAAGACAAGCTCATCATCATCAACAGTTTAAGCAGAGAATTTATCTATTTTTTCAAATTTTCTCTTCATTTCAAGAAGAACGCTTTAGGTACCCTTCATATTCTTTTCTTCACCACTAAGTCTTCTTTTGTTACCCAAGTGACCTTATTTAATCATTTCTCTCAAATAAAGTGCCCCACAAAGTTCAAAGAAGGAAAAAGCTCTTCCATTAAATTACTCACCATATTTAATTTTTAAAATTAGAAAATAATTCCAGTGGAAATTAAAGATAAATAGAGAGAGGGAGAGAATTTTTTATCAGATTGTGAGAGGGCTACCCCCCTTTAAGGGAAATAATTTGTATTTTTGTAACGATTTTTTATTAAAAAAGAGAGATAAAGACATAAAAAGAGTGATTAAGTGTACGTTAAACGTATTATTTTGGAAAAAATAGTGCAACGAACGCGCGCTATATTGGCGAGAGGAGTTTGTTTTTTTAAACGAACGGTTTTCCATTTGTTTGTGTCTTTTTGTCACATATTTCCGTTCATCATCATCACCACCAAGAATAGTTGAAGTGAAAGCGGTTCCCGTGTTTTCCTTTGTTCATTTCTCGTGCTTCGATTACGAAAATCCATTTCCATTGGGAGTGTTGCGAAAAAGAAAATAATAGAAAGAGTTCTTTTGTGTGTTTCTTGTGCAATTTTTTAATCGATTGAACATTTTTATACTTTTTTTATTATCCGACGGTTCTACACAAGCTGCATGTAATAACAATACAAAGTGACAATTTTATTATTTTTAGCAATAAAAATTCATACTTTCATACATGAATAACACACAAGCACCACCACATATTACATTTATGCTATGATAATGTATTGCATACGTGATTGCAAAAAAAATTTAAGTGGTTTTGATGAGTTTTGTTTGTTTTGCATACGCTAAAAAACCTACCAGTTTTCATTTTCATAGGCTTTTTTACACCACAAAGTAGTCATAAGTAGTCATAGCATCCAAAAAAGTTCTTTTTGTTTGGATAAGGAGTAGTTTAAGATTTCCGGGTATTTTGTTGTGTTTATCTAATTAATTAAATTTAAAAGTTCAGTGACTGTTGATTTAGGTGGTAGGTATTTAGGTAATGGGGAAAAGCATGGGTAAAATCTAAACGTCTCTATTTTATGACTGGCATTTTAATGTGGAATAGAGAAAAGGATGTGGGTTAAAAAGAGATGAATGGGATTGGAAACGAAAACGCTCTAGTGGGCAATATGAGATTTGCGTAGGTAATTTGGACAATGCAAAGTTCCGACAATGGAACGTCGTCAGTCGTCAGACAGTCTGCGGACTGTAATGCGACTGCGCAGAGAGTGCTTTGACATCTGTCAAAATTGCATCAGCTGCGAGCGTCCTTAACCATTTTAATTTCAATAACATTTTTCGCATTCATCTCTTGGAAATCTCATCTTTTTCTCTTTTCCACTTCAATTTGTACATAGGTCCGTGCTCAATTCATATAAACTGTGGTGGTGTTCAGTTACATTTTAATTGTTGGTTAATTAAAATTTTAAAAGTGTTTAATAATGATTGTTTTTTGCCATTGTGACAGGGACGAAATACGTTCCCAATCCAGCACTGTTAGTGAGAGATGGATTCCGCCTTCTGCTATTAGACGAGATGCACTTCCAAAAGAAAATAGCGATGATGTCAAGTTTCGAAAAGTAAGTAATTTTTAATTATTAAAACGGCTCAAAAATAATTAGGAAATTGAAGATAAATTATAATTTTATTAATTTCGGCTTTAATTATATTTCTAGGTACGTGGGATTCTCAACAAACTCACCCCTCAGACCTTCGATAGGTTGACCGAGGAATTAATACGAATCGGATTAGATTCTCAAGTGCTTCTTAAAGGGGTTATTCTCCTGGTATGTGTTGACATTTTAATTGCTATAATTATTATTTAAATGTTTAAATTTCGGCGTTTTTAACAAACTGTTGTGTTTTGTTGTATTTTTCAGATCTTTGAAAAAGCTTTACAAGAACCCAAGTACGTGTCTATGTATGCTCAGCTATGTAAGAAATTATCGAAAAAAGTACCGAATTTCGACCCTCCAAACCCAGATAACACTACAACTTTCCGCCGTCTTCTCGTAAATAAGTGTCAGGATGAGTATGCAAACAGAGGTAAGGTTATTTCTAAATATTGTCAACCGGAGTTCGTAAAACAAGTACATCATGACAATGATGGCTATATTAATTTGTTTTTCCAGCAAGGGCTTCGGCCGTGTATGACCAGCGAACCGGAAATCTCACTCCAGAAGAGGAAGAGGAGAAGTTATTGGCCAAGCTGAAAAATGCTTGGAAACATCAAATTCATTGGAGAACTTGGCAAATTGGAGGTATGTACAATATTTATTTATCAAAGGCAATCCCATAATCATAATGCATACTTTACGATACTCCATTGGTTCTTACAAAACGTAAAGACGATTTACAACTGCATAATTATTACTCAAATCTAGCTAAGCTTTCCTCGAACTGGGTTTAACCTTGCTCAATATTTAAAATTCCCGAGCGTAATTTGAATGTGTTTGTTTTCTTTCAGATGCTCACTCACTCAATCCTCCATAAATGTTGCGAGGAGCTGGTCAAGAAGACGAATCTCCCTGAAAGAGTCCCCCAAACCTATTCAAGAGATTCGGAGAGAGGCTCATGATGAGCTTGGAATATCTGATGGGTCACGATCACCTACCGAAGAGTTTCGCTACTTGCAAATTGATCCAAAGCAACGTGGCCGGATCTTTGGTCCGAAAAAGAGGACCGGACTAGAAGATGTATTTGCTCCTGTTCCTATCGCTATGACCAGTCTTGGGACTGGCCCAGGAGTGATCACCGCGGGAGAGAAGTCCCTCGGAATGGAATCCAATGGGTTTCACACACCACCCCCCATGAACAACTACCGACCTGCAGGGGGCATGCGAGGCTATCAGCCCCCCAATCAGCAGAACAACATGGTACCAAATAACCCTCAAATGTACTACCATCAACAGCACAAGAATAACATGAAGTACCATCATAATCACAACCACAATAACCATAACATCAGCATACATTCGATCAGGGACTTTAATGTCCTTCATCGCTTCCAAAGCGCTTTCTTGGGACTTTTTGTTGACCAAGTCTCGAATGACATCATCAACCTTCTTCAGGACCTCTTCTTTTGATGGACCCTGCATAACAGTTTAAATAATTAAAATTGGTCCTGCAACATTTAGATATGAAACAATAAAAGAATAAAAGTATGAATTTTTTCGTTACCTCTTTCTTTCTTTCTAAAGATCCTTTGTTTCCAGGCTGTAGAAGTGGATTCTCAACAGGTGGAGGTGGCTGGCTGATAACTGGTGGTGGCAAATTAGCAGTGATGGGTGACTTTCTATGATCCATAATGGGTGGAGCAAAGGCTGGTGGTGGTTTCATAGGTTGGGGCATCATTTTGATCATTGCAGTTGGAGGAGGTCGGAAGGAAAGTTGCTCCTCATTTGACATTGGCATGTTGGACATTTGCATGGGTGGAGCGCCTGTCATCCCTTGGTTGGCTTGTTGAGCTTGTTTCATGAAACGAGGTGCAACTGGAGACTTTTCATAACCTAGAGATTCATTGCAAGAGTGATAATAGCAAATTAGATATTATGCTGTTTGCTGGATTGAAAATTATAAAGAATTAATTAATAAAGAATTGCATTATTAATTCCACTTACCATGATTGTTCATGTTGTTCTGGTTGTTCCGCATGTTGTGGTGCATGTTCATTTGCCCGTGATGTGGACCATCATGGTTGTTGCTGGTGTGGTTCATGTGGTTGTGATGCATGTTGTTATG
>JAHZNK010000937.1:0-12109 GCA_027744615.1 Lepidocyrtus cf. nigrosetosus NNG-2020 | reverse complement strand
CGTCAACTTATACAGCAGCATTACCTGAAAACATTAGAAAATTGTTTAAAACCGTTGCCAAATGACTCAGCACGTTTTGAAAGATTTTTGAAAGATGTGAAACGAAATTACCCTGGGGAATATCTTTGTATCAAGGGGTAGTTGTGTAACGCTGAAGCTTCAGCGATTGCTGCAAGCCGTCTGGAATGTTGACATGAAACAATTTTCTAATGTTTTCAGGTAATGCTGCTGCATAAGTTGACGTATTGTTTAACTGTATACTGCTGCATAAGAAACGTAAGTCAACTCCATGTAAAAATACGCATAAATTATAAATACTGCTGCATAAGAAACTGCATACACTTCCATTATAAATTCGAAATACATTAGTTAAATGATGGGCCCTTATGCAGCAGTATTGTTTTAAATACACAGAGAGGAAGTAGGGCCTGAAGGGTCCCATCCAACCCGACTTATCTATTGCTATATAAAATGTGTACTACTGAAAATTGGGGATTGAACCATAAAACCATACTTTTATCGGTATTAACAAGATGTACCGAATGCAAAATTGAAGCAATTTATTACATAATATGTTATAAGCTCGATATAGGGAGATTATTAATAAGAAAAGCTGATTAAGTGAATGAAGAAAAGAATCAATTTATTCGTAAGGCTTGAATTCTCATCTCTGTTTTTAGAGTAACGGCGTTTCTGAAGCTGAATAAGATGAAGACAACAACAGGCAGGGCACTGGTACTGCTATGTTCTCTAGTGCTCTATTACAGAGGGATAGAATGCGAAAGGCTCTCGTGCAAATCCACATCCTTGTTCAGCTCGGACTGCTTCAAAGCTGCACATCTGTATGAAAGGATTTTATAATACATATTTTAGGGGTCAAACTGTAAAAAAGATGCCTTTAAACTAAACATGAGCTCTGATAAGCGGACTCAAGTCAAAATTCACGAATCATTACTACACGATTGGTGTGTAGTGATTGCTTTTTTGCCGCTCCTATTCATACACGGATTTGACTTCTTTTTCATACATTTTTTGCAACAATGTTTCATTGTGTTTTTGCCTATATAACATCTACTCAATGTCAAATTCTTTTATAAGGAACTCCCTTCTATTTTCATTCATTCCTTTTTGTTTCGCTTTTTCCGTTAGCCATAAGTCATTTTAATGAAAAGGACCTGTGAACCGGGTCAAATGCCTGCGGTTTTCAATCAGTTCAAAGCTTGCTGTTTTAGGGTTTTTTTACATCCTTGCTAAATAAGGTATCATTTGTTTACATCCTGATCCTTAATTCCACCCGTAATTGCCGCTGTAAAATGCAACTTTGTGAAAGGACTCGTTATTTTGATTGATTGATTGNTGTTTTAGGGTTTTTTTACATCCTTGCTAAATAAGGTATCATTTGTTTACATCCTGATCCTTAATTCCACCCGTAATTGCCGCTGTAAAATGCAACTTTGTGAAAGGACTCGTTATTTTGATTGATTGATTGGTTTATTTTGTATAGCGTTTGCCAACGGCTGTTATTTTCCCTTCAATGGTTCATGCTTAACGGTAACGGGAAATTGCAATGCCTGCTGGATGGACATACGCATTTTGAGTTTGATAGATTTATCTTCTCTTACGCAAGCACTGACCTAGAAATCAAATTCAAGTAGAAAGATTACTTGGAAGAATTCGATCCAAAATATACATTCATTCTTTCTAACAGTACTGCACTGCACGCATTTATATATAAAAATCGTAGCTTCATACAGATATCTCTTAGGTATATATTTAGGGATACATCTTTACTCTAGTCTTCCATAATTCCAACCAAAAACATATCTACAGGAGCTACCATAAACGTTTTGAGTATATTGCGACATAAAAATATAGCTGAAAGCAGCTTTAAATAATCTCATTTTGAGTTTGACGGCAAAAAGGTGCGCCAACACCCATTCTCCTCTTCCGCTTTCATTTTCGTTCATAAAATAAAAGGACAATAAGAAAGTAAGAAAAACTCTCTTCTTTCCAAATATGTATTACGCACACGCACTTGCGTCATTTCTGCCTTCATCTCTCTTTTGGCATCATATTCAACCTTATTCTCATCCCGTTCTCTTAAAAATCTAACGAAAGAAGCAAAATTCTTGAATGAAGTCAAAACATAGCGAGAGATACAGAGACAAACCCGCAGTAAACTTATATATAGGATCGGATGAGAAATGCATGAATGAAAAGTGCGTGCGTGGGGGTCTTCCAACCCAAGCCACATCACTTTTATAAGGAATACGTGAATGGATACGAAACTTTCATATAGGAAGAGATGAGCTATTTTTCGTTCGTTCATAAAATCCAACAACTGTACCTTAACTCAATCTTCGCACGTCTACGCACTTTTTAGGAAATTGGAGAGAGGAAAGGAAAGAACGGCACGCACTATTCCCGAGGAGAAAAGAAGGAAGTAAAAACTGCCCTGAATCTCTAAGCACGTGTACTCCATATCGATCCAGCTCTACTCATCGTCAGAACTCTCTTATTTACCTATAAAAGGAACGTTCTTCAAGTTTCAGGATTTTACCGTTGGTTATTTTGTGCGTAGGCAAAAATATATTTCCTTCTCTATCATTCATGAATTTTGCCTGGTTACTGTGTTTCAAACCTTTGAGTATTTGACTCTGCTATGATATTAGGAACGGAAAATGTGGAATTCTGGTATATAGAGAGTTTTCATTGATGAAAAAGGACAACAATGGTAATAATCATGAAATGGATGGAATGGAAGTCGAGTTAAGAAGAACTTGCTTACGCACATTCCCTACCTTGTGCGTAAGTTGCGTATATGTCCACTGCATTGTTTTATGCGTTCTATTTTAAAACATTATACTGAACCAAGGCTTGTTATATGTAAACACTTATTCTATAAACTTTTTGTAATAAGGGCATTGCTCCAGTTTTCATTTTATTGATTCCCTCTCTTTTCTCAGGAGTTTAAGTGTAAATTATCAGTATCACGAACTTTAAGCGTATTACTTTACGTATTAACTTTCACAATTGCTAAAATTCAGAACAATTAAAATACATTAGTAAAAAGCGCTACATTTTGAGCAAATATCTCATTCAAGGATCCACGAAAGCAGTCATTTCTTATTGCGACATGAGATAGAATTAAATACATTCATAACAAAAGCTGTAGCAAGCATGTCTAAAGAAAACAAAAAAGCTGATGGGTTAACCTTTCCCAAGATTTGTTTACAAAAAGAGGGAGAATAATAGAAGCACAATAATAATAATAATGAGTATATAACTTTACCTACTTAACATTTTTACGTAACCATTTTTGTTTGTTGATGTTTGAATGGTCTATATAGGCAATGACTGTGGTGGTGGTTGGTTGTTAGGAATGGCGTCTGTTCTTTTTTCATGAATGAAACTAAAGTTGACCTACTTTCCCATCATTTCCATTCACAATTTTTATTTTCTCCTCTTTTTCTCATTCTCTATTTTATCTTATCAATATCAACATCATCGTCATAAGCAAAACTAGCAGAATCACCACCTCCACCGTTACACACTTCCAGTGCATGTCGCTTCATCGCTTCATTCAGTAAAATGTTATGCACTTGAGTGTCCTTCCGTTCCTATTTTTTGCTGACCTCGTTTCGCTAAGCTGACTTTAAGCTTTGCCAATATAAGCGATTGACGTTGATTGATAATAAAAATGTTGAAACTATTTTGAAAAAATCTATTTTTTGTATCTTGTATGGGTTTGTGGGTGCGATGTAATCAGAAGCAACTGAACAAGACATAATGTGCGATTACGTAATGTTACACATCGTCTAAGGAAGTTATAGCCAAGCCTATTACAAGGTAAATTTAAATTTTCACCCTACCGAACTCCAATCAATAGAATTAAAAGTTAATGTTTGACGATTCAATTGTAGTAACTATATTATTAAAGTAATGATTGAAGGACAAATATTACTTTACAAAAAGAAAGCAAACGGCACACCCACCTCATGTTGTTAGTCTATTTTTACGCTTATTGGTGCACTTTCATAGCATGACAACTTTAATTGGTAATGAATCTCTTCTCTCAGGGTCGCCATCAACGTACGCACCCACCACAAGGCCAAACAAAATACAGTCTAATCTGTAGAAATGCCGTCTAACATGTCAATTAATGAATGATGCTATTCTGCAACGTAATAACAACAAACAATATTAGCCACATGGCATTTCGGAACAATTATAACAAAATAAACAAATCTACTTTCATTCATAAAGTATAAGCTTTGTCTATGCAAAAACAATTAGAAATAATTCCTGTTGTCTGGAATATTTTTCTCCAAATTGTTTGGGGAATAATTAAACTGTAATTTTGCAGACAAAAACAATCAATTTATGCGACGCAAAAGGCTAAGGTAAATATCTACCTGGTAATATTCACTGAATGGAATTGCCAAAGGAGACAATGAATGATTAAAGAAAAGAAACAAACGTATTGTCCTAATTTTTCCAGACTAGCTTAAAAAGAAAACATTTTATTTAGTAATTGTTAGTTCTATAAAGTCTACTGGGCTTATGAAACCCACGCCATGCAATTGAATACATGTCTAGAAAAATTATGTTTACAACTTAATTCCCGCTATATTGAATTTTGATGAGGGAACCACAAACCTACCTATTTTCTACACAGCTCATTGTTCTTAAATACATAATGCGACTATAAAGCGTCTATATCATTGTTGGAACCTCGAACCTCATAACACCACGCAGCAGACATCATATCATTTTCTCATTTCTCATTAGGTTTTTGAAGGAGGAACGCTAACTCACCTCCCCCAACAATATATTCATTTCTTGTAATATAGAATGCATAGACATATAAAAAGGAAGAAAAAATGAAAGAACGAAATAAGAAATGAGTTTTTTGTATATTTATATTATTGTATATTTTTGTATATTTTTGTATAGTAAGTGCGTCTATATAGTTGTATTATGGAACGTTTTCGTTTCTGTTTTCCACGTTATGCTATATACACCATGCCGTGTATAGTTTCATTGATTATTTTCCTCTTTCTCTTTTCTCGTCTCTCCCTTCCCCCGTTTTTCCTTGAAATCCATGTTTGTTCATTCAGTTTTATTCATTCACAAAGAAACGAAAATCATCAACGGTCCAAGTCATTCACGAAAAAAACGCTAAAAACCAGAATGAGCGAGAGAAAATTATTGTGTGGTGGATGGATACATGTTGTATAATCATAATGAAATGAAGTTTTTTGAAGCGGAGAAAAGGAGAAAGAAGAAAGAAAAATATCACTTGATGCATGCTTCTCTTGTGGCCTCCAAAAACAACTGCTCTCTGCTATGGCTCTTAAGCTCTTCTATGTACACAGTTTTGTTGTTGTTACTCATCCTGTTTATAATCCACAAGGATTTTAGCTACTTTCCAACGTACACAAAAACCTTAGTAAAGCAATTTTTGTTATTAAAGCTTCAAGTATGTTTTTTACAAAAAAAAATAGAAAATAATGCTTAGACACAGGAAACTACTGTGCATGTTTCATTGCCACTGCTCTACACTTTGATGATGATGGCGGTGGTGGCGTATCATAAATGAATTTGCAGATATTGTGGTACACTAGTCTGCTCATGTTTCTCCATAGTTTTATTTATTCAAACCATGGGAGCCAGAAAGAAACAATCTCTATTTTGCATGTGCACTGTCCACAATCATTTACAACAAACAATAAGTACATTTTATGCTTTGTTCTTCAAGTTTGCCATGCCTTCTTATGAATATGACTGATTTTCATGGAAGGGGAGAAATTAAGCAAAGTGTTCTAGCAGAGAAAGTCGAAAGGCTGTAATCTTATTTAAACAACAGTCATTTTAAAACTTTCTCATTTGCCTAATCTACATGACTTAATACTTTCTTCTTTGTTTTTAAATTGACAAGTTGAATTGAAAAGTCGACAATTAACTGAATCTTGCATAAAGTATTATGTAATTGCAATATTTCAAGACTAAATATGTCCTTGGCCATGCACCATTACCTACTTATAGACTTAATGGACGAAGCTGGAACATTATTATTATTATGTGGAACATTTGACATTATCCATCAACTGAAAATAATAATAGTAATATCAGGAATGAAATGTAGTTTAGCGTGCATATTTGCAAAAAGTGAATCAAGTAGCAGATTTGGCATTGAAAATCTAATATATTGCAAATTGCAATCGCTGCTTCTACATAGTTTTTCTGCTACAAAGTAGCTACACATGTTCATCGTTCTTTAGATTACTTTGTTACATAATCAGGTCACCTGCCATACAACATCAGCACCACAATAAATGAGCTTTACTTTTTCAATCCTTTTACTTCTTTGTTGGATTTATATATGACGACGAAAGTTACTGCTCAGGTGAGTAAAAAAGAGTGAGGTAATAAGTTTGACGTTGTAAAAGGTAAAGTGAAGAAGGAAAATAGGAAATGTCGAGGCCACTGCCGTCATCATCTATAGTCGGGGTTTCGTGATCATGATGAGTGAGGGAGTGCTTTTGCGATTGCCAAAGCCAAGGAAATCAAACTCCACCAAAAAGAACCTGACATAAAACTACAATAATGGGCACAGGAAACGACTGAAACGAGAGAAAGAGAGAATTTTGCTGTAAAATCAGTTCATTTGAGTGCTATTAAGAATAGAGAATCCGATGCAGGGGCAGAAACCAGCTTGATTTTTATGAACTTTTACAAGTAATAATGAGAGAAAGATATGATGTTGCTGATGATGACGATGACGGTAAAAGTAGCAAGGAAAGCTTGTAAAACTTTTGAAGGAATAAAAGAGGAAGGTAAATAATGACGACAAAAGAGCAAGCAGTTGATGATGTGTGTAGCGTTATTAAAGTGTAGTAGAAGAACACATAGTCATTATTATTTTCCAGATTCGTGCTTATGAACATGTTGGAAGAATAAAATGATGACGACAGCAATGACCATGCCATGCTAATACCCCCAAAAAACACTAAAAATCTTCTTCTAAATGACACACAAAATAGCATTCTGGAAAGGAAACTTTTCAAATGACTCAGTAATTCAGGTGGAAAGGAGGAACAAGGAAAAAAGAGACGAAATGGGTAAGTGGGAACGGCAATGGGGGATGACGATGACGCCACTTCATGCACAAATAACAATATAGACAAATATATGTCAATACAGTAATTGGCCTTTTCATATTTTTACAAACGATAACTATTTAATAATGTTATCATTTCTTCTTAACAAAATGGTGGTAACAAAAACATTATATATGGATCAAGAATTATTGCATCCTTGTTTCCGCACTAAAAGATATTTTGAAATCCTTTCCTCAGCAATCTTGAACGGATTATGGTTAAATAAAGCAGGAATGAAAGATTCAATCTGTTACTGCGTCATTCATAAAAATACACAATCAAATTTTATTATTTGGATCATAGTTTCATTCATAAAAGCATAAAACAAAGGAATGGGATTTTTAGATAAATTTAAAGTAGATTTGTGGAGGTATGAGAATATGAGGGAATAAGAAGAGAAGGCTTTTGAAATAACAGCAGTTGTGAAGGTCTTCGCATATAGGCTCTTTTCCACTTCACTTTCACGTTGGTGGTTATGCTGATGATGATGATGGTGGATACATCGTTCGTTCTTTTCGTTGTCAGATAGAATTGGCTGAATGGTTGGATGTGTTAAAGCTGAACAAAGAAAGGGTGCTTTAGGTTTTTATTATTTTATATGAGCCTACCAAGGAAAAACACTTTTTTATCACTTTTGGAGCCTTGTAACTTTTGCGTGGGTGGAAGTTGTTGGAATGGTTGAACTCAACTGCGTTGCCTTTTCACTGTCGCTCCTTTCCATTCCAACAGAAGTGCAAAGAAAGAGAGGGGGAAAATGAAATAGTGAAAGAAAGAGGCAAAGGAACATTATTTTGGAGAAAATTTGTGCTTACTCAACTGCCAACAGCGCGCTCTTTCCTTTTCTTCCTCTATCTCTGAAGATCAAGCTAGGCAAAGACCCTTATTTTGAACATATATTATTACTCGGGTAAGCTGAAAAAGGCATTTTCTAGATAAAAATTTGAAGTCGAAAAGGGAAAGGATCCATGTATATTTGTTTGGAACAAAAGCAAAGACCGTTTTTACTGTTCCACTTTTTTCGATTTAATGTCGTATCAAGATAGGACTTTCTCCAAGTTGGGTTCCACATGATTTCATTCGTGCCTACTAAATTGAATATTACATAAACCTAGGTGGGTGGAGCTTTATATATGCATAATATTTTAAGGGAACTGGGAAAGCCATATCAAGGGAACAAATGATATTTTGGGATTTAAAATAAAAAACCCATCACATGATCCTGTTTTTATTTATCAAGTACGTATTTGCCCAAACTTACCTTATTATTAGGTGATATAAAATGTGCCTGTTTGGGGAATGGTTATGAATGAAGAGGTTTTTATCAAAGGTTATCGGGCTTTAATTTTAATTGTAATTTTCGATCTTTTAAACAATTTGAAATAAAGCTTAAATGACACCCATAGTCCGTAGCATGATAATCAGAAATGATATTTATTTATTTTGTGGTTAATATATGAGTACGTAGCGTACATAATTATAGTTTTGAAAACGATAATAATACATAAAAACATTATTTGAATTCAAGTACAAGCATAAAACACATTCCAAAATAGTGTTCTAAAACACATTGTAATTGTAATACGATTTCTACAAAAACTAACTAAATATAGCAACAATCTAATAGTTTGAATGTTTAAATATACTAAATTCGTTTTATGGTATACTTACTTAAATATTAATATTTCATTATATAATATTCCTGTTACAAAACTAGTTTCGGTTTCACGGTTTTCTAGACAGACGGCAGCACATTTTATATTTTTAATGGGGTTTTCATTTATACTGATTGATCAATTTATTTTAGCACAAAGTACGCAAAAATACAAAAATCTTTATCCAGGAAGTTCCACCTTTTCCAGGAAAAGAACGGTTTTTTTTAGTTTAATTTCATTGCTTTATTTCGCATAGCTTTTTTGTTTTGCTACTCAATTATAAACTACCTTATTAGTAACATCCAACCCTAATATTTGTACGGCTACCCAATCCCAAATTATTTGTTCACAGAAAATCAAATAGCTGACTGATTAACGTAATTTAAATCACGGCTAGTTTACATTTTTATGCACCAATTCATGGAATATGTTTAATACAATTAAAGCGTTTACACTTATTAAATATTTAAAAAAGTTTATGATTCCGACGGCCGGCTCTTTATTCCATTACAATCAGTAATGCAAAATCAATTGCTCCACTTTCCCCTTAAAATATTTATTTTATTTTCCAAAATCGGAAATTAATTTTAAAATCTAGGTATATCAAGATAGTTAACAATGATTATATAATAATTATTATTATTAGTATTTTAATAAAGATAGTCATTCCACAACTGACCTTGTCATAATTTTGTACATTATCATACGTTTCCCCTTAGCTCAATTCTCAATCAATTAAACTTTACAAACGTTTCATTTCAGTAATACCTACAAAAGACTAGAATTTTATTAGAAAATTCACGTCACAAAATATCCTCTCTCGGCTTAACTTTATTTTTGCTTATATACTATTTTCTACTTAATACATTTACATTCATTACATTTACATACTAAAAAATAATAAATCTCTTGGTCATGACATTTTCATAAGAATTCTTATTTCAGTCCGGCGTATGAATAAAAGCTTTCAGGGATTGATTGAATTGTATTTAGCACCGAATTTCCTCATCTCCACCAGCAGCACCACTGCTTCCAGCTCCTCCAGAACTATTTCCCCCACCACTAGCTCCAGGTGTTAATTTAACCGGGCTGGGTAGTCNCCAGAACTATTTCCCCCACCGCTAGCTCCAGGTGTTAATTTAACCGGGCTGGGTAGTCGAGGCTTTGCCACTCCAATATTTGCATACTGTGCTGGACATCTGTTTCTTTCTGAATTTCCAGCTGAAGATCCCCCTGCTGAACTCCTCTCTAATTTCTCCAACCCTGCAGCGCTAAGCGTGACCCCTGTTTCGATTCCGTTTGCGTTTGGCTTATTATTTCCAGCAATTTTCACAGTAATATCTGCATACTTTACGTTATTTGATGAACTCTTTGAAGTCTTGCCTCCAGCAGCCTCCTCCTCATCCAACATTGTTTCAGTGGACTGTGATTCAGGTATTTCCGGTGACGTTGGTGAAACTGGATTGGAATTTGGGTTGGAATCAGGTCGAGGTGGTGGTGAAGTTGGGTTAGAGAATGAGTAGTGTGTAAGTGGAACGAGATAATCCGCTGTAGAGGAGTTTGGCGATGCCATGTCCGGTGTTCTATAAAATTTAGATTAAAAACATTTTAGTTCTTATATTCTGAGACTTACGTCACGCTTGAAAGAGAGATCAAGAAGTGTTTTTGAGTAGCAATTTCACAATTGTCAAACTTTTTCCCACCAAACCTCCAACTTCCATGTGCTTTTGATCACATGAACAGTATTAAAAAGAAAAGAATGAGAGGGATCACTAGTAAATTCTTTTAACGTACACAGATGGGAGGAAATGGAACTCTTTCTTTATTTCACTTCTTTCATGTCCTTTTTTATTAATTCGTGTGTCAAGATCATTCTCATTCTATTCAATAACTTTTTAACAAATGCAGAATAAAAAAAGAATCAATTTAAATTGAATAGGAATAAATGTAAAAAGTTTTTGAGTTAATTTCATCTCCTTTCTTTTGCTTTTCCTTCAAATTTGCTTTCACCAGAAGAAAGTAGTATCATATAAACTTTTTTTTCCTTACGTGGATATGGAATATCGGTTGCCGTGCTACAATGCGGAGGCAAGCATTTTCCGGATTGGTTGGTCTCATCAGTGTCGTGTCTCGCTCTGAAGATGGCGGGCGCTGGAACACTGGTAACGGTGCATTTACTACTTCAGGATCCTACAAAACAAGAAAAAGAAATGCTCAAACAAAGGAAAAGCAGCTTACAGCCTTTTGAAAATGACAAATGAAACCTTAACAGTAAAGTAAGGGGAGCAAATAGGACGAATATTATTTCTTTTTTATGTGTAGAATAAACATATTATTCTTGGGATTTAATGTGTTTATAGAAGCCTTTTCTAGTCTTGTCTGTTACAGATTTAATAAAAAATCATTTGGGAAGCCTCTTTAGTCACAAGACCAGAGAAAACGAAGGAAATCTACTTAAAAGAAAGAGAAAAGGGACAGTGGAGAATGGAGTTAAGATTTGTCTTGTTTTTATCTACTAAAACAAACTTTCTCTTAAGAGCAAAGATCAAAGATAGGACAGAAAACATAAATTTGTAACGTTCTCTCAGGGTCGTATTATTAAAAAGGAAGTAAAAGAGATTAATATTTGCGAAGTTGGAGATGCAATATGTTTGGGGTGAACGTGCTCATGTTCTTTGTAACGTGAACCCAAGACACAGACTTAACACGCGCTGCAGATATTAAAACGGCTTTTAAAGAATAGAATTGCGCTTTTGCTCAACCACAGTTCAGATTTTTAAGGTTTATTCGAGTAAGATTTGTACCTGCAAGCAATAGCCAACTCGTTCCAAAAGGACAATAAATAAAAATCGAATTTAAATCAGGAATATTAAGTTTAGCTTTGAAACTAAATTAAATATTCTCAATAAGGTTCAAAGGAAAATTTTCTCTCGAGATTCTCATCTTTTTCTTACATACTATCTCTTACAGGCTAAAATTTACTAACAAAAATATCAAACGAGACATGAATTTAGTTTCAAAGAAGAATGGCTGACATATTATTAATCATACTCTCAAAAATATTTTCAATTTTAGCCCTGGAATTCCTATCACAATATTATTTACACCAGACAATCATGATGGAACGAAGAATTTATACTTGATTAAATTACCAGTGTAATATAATATATGTATGGAGTGGGAGAAAGTGGAGTGTGCTTTTGCTAGAACTCACTCCCACTTCCACTTTCATTAATCTTTCACTCTCTCTCCTTTTCTTCATCCAACATCTCAACTTTTTTTGTTAAAGAAGGA